>JAUDZF010000094.1:0-68417 GCA_030407055.1 Armillaria mellea | reverse complement strand
CGGGTTATCTATGTCTGTTCACGTACAAGGGTCTGCAGGATCTTCAATAGATAGGAGCAATCCTTTCGAATCGTTATACCATCCCCTTTGCCGTTTATTGTAATAGGTCCCCCCGTCCCTCACCGAGATCCCGACATCATTGAAGTTGAAGAAGTAACAACCATATAACTCGAAAAATTCCATCACCAGGACGCCCATATTGGCATCGACGTCGATTTCTCCTCTTCGAATCTTCGGGTGCATCTGCAAAAAGCTGACAACTAAACAGACGATTGCGTAGCTGCCCAGTCCGCCTGTATATACTTCGTTCATGCTTCGTTGAGCAAGAAACATCTTCGTGATGAGTACGAGACTACGCAGCGTCATGCAATCTCGTCCGTGCATGTCGCGTAGGAAGCCGTTGATGATATCTACGCCGACCAGACCGTTGCCCTGATTAATGCTGATATCGACATGGAACATGCCAAGCCTTGTGACGAACTTGACAATGGGGACACGCGCCTTGCCGATGATGCTAACCCGGTCAGTTATACCGGCTCGTTTTAGGGTTGCAGCGAGAGAGTGAAGGACAGTAACTTTGTTGCTATATGCCATGGAATCGGAGATAATAACGAGGTCGATGTCACTAAGAAAACATCAGCAACAAAGCCTGTAGTGTAAAGAAAGGAAGACGAACCCGGTTGGCAGATATAGTTTGGTCGCGTAACTTCCGAAAGGGAGAACTTTGGCGTCTGGAAACGATGCAGCGACCGCTTGTTTGATATGTGTCACCACAAGACCACGGATCTCGTCTTCTACTGGTGTCGGTGATATCCATTTGGTAAATGCCTCTACCTCCCGGCGTAAACTGAGTGGTAGTGAGAGCGTGCTGGTGGAAAACAGACGATGCACATACACTTCAGCAACATTGATGCAAGTATCCAGATCCAAGTTCTCGAGCCACGGAACCTTGTCTACCTTCCTGGTTCTGTAATCCGGTTCGTATTTTGCCTTTTTCGACGTCGACGATCTGTGTACGTTTCTCTTTCTCGACTGCGTCGCCACTCCTTGCCACGGTCCCACTCCCGTTCGGGTGGAGAACGGTCTCTTTCTGTAACTCGAGATTGAGATATATAACGGGATGAAGAATGCGAGACATACTTCTGCTCTTCTTTTCTCGCCTGTCGTTGTCAGTATCGTCGTCGCGCTTTCGTCTGTTGCCACGGTCTTTATCCTCTCTGCGACCATCTCTTTCATCTGAGCGAGACTTTAATCCATCGTCACGCCCCTTTCCCTTCTTATCGCTCGTCTTTCCTTTGCTATTATCCAAATCTGAGTCGTCAAAGGTAACGAAATCTGCACCGGCACCGAGATCCTTGGACACGATTTGCGCGTCGTCGTCGTCGATGACAATGACTTCTCGCGCGACCCTCTATATCATTATTCGCCTTTGGTTTCCTATTTCCCTTCCTTTGACTTCTCGGTTCTCGTGGAGCGTTTGGTGGTGGTATAGAGGACGAGGCGATTTTCTCGGGCTGGCAAAGCACCATCATTGCGCGGCGGGGCGACTTGGATTAGGAAACTCTATCGCGTTTGATTTTTGGGCGACTTTTAATGGCAGGAGGTGCAGGTGCAGGCGACGCGGCAGTAGGCGTGTTGGTTCCAGAACTTTTTTTCTTGCGTTTCAATGCAGGAGAAGGTTGAACCGAGGAAACCTGTTCTTCCATGGTCGTATGAACTGGAAGAAGGTTGGTATCGAATGTCGTCGAGACGGAGGAAGTGGAACGTGAGTGGAGGTGATTTTTCCTCTCCGGATATCGGCCCGAGAGCCTGAGAGGCAACGTTGGCCGCTGGGTTAGGGTTTCTATCTGGCATCGAACATCCATGCGATGATTCGTATTCCCTTCTTCGTTTCGCAATACATATACGCTAGAGGTACAAGCAAGTCTTGTAAGCGCTTTTTTCGTAACTATTTATTTGGTTAATCTCTTGCTAGTTCCTCCAAAGCAGTTTGTGATCTCTTTTTCAAGCGAAGGATCCGGAAACTTGGAAGACCAAGATTGTGCTGAAAATAAAGTACTGTGGGTATTCGTTCATGTCGTCAATAAGAACATCGCTAAATACAATGTTTGTTGCAGAGATTTCTTCGTTGACAAGAGCCGTAGGAACACTGGGATTGCTCCCAAACGTGCAAGCCCAAATTCTGTGTGGCGAAATAATTGGATTGGTAGAAGCCGTAGACCATCACCATGAATTATCGAGGTTCTAAATTGGAGCAATTACCTGTAGAGGTGGGTAATTCGCTGTTCTTGATTTTTCGCTTGGGCTAATAAGAGGAAGCTTCTATACGAAATACAACTGTTTGCTCTTTCGGAGAGTCTGCCATACTCCTCTCGCCTTCTTTATGATACCTTCAATGCCTCTCCGAATTCATTTCGTGCCCAATACATACTAGGCCGTGTCTTACGCCCCTCACCTTCCTGGCCTCCAGAACTCTACTCTAGAATTATCCGATTCCGGCTATGCTCCTCAAAAGTCCTGGACATAATCTGTGATCGCTGTGCAGATGCCACCGGTATCTCCCAAACCACAGAAATCCCCCGACATCTTTTCCAACACTTACTTAGGCTAAAAAAGCCTTCAAGTCAGTGGTCCGAGGCAGACCATCCGCTGCCCTACCTCCGACATCTGCACGAAAAGGTCCCTAATCTGAATCTGAATGCGCATAGCGGCTATGCTTTGGCGATGGCTGTACATGGAGGATTTGTGCAACTCATACAATGCCTCCTTGCATTTGGGGCAGATCCTCGGAGGAAAAACGGTCTATCTCTTTTGATTGCCGTTCGGAACAAGAACTTACCTCTTGTCCGATTGCTTGTGGAACCAGGCTACGGGGAAACGGTCAATAGTCCAAAAAAGCGTAGGGTTGCCGACAGGATACAGTGCGAGCGATACCCCGAGCTTTTGAAAGTTGCTGTGAAATGCGACGCGAGGGATATTGTGGATTACTTGCGTCAGAAGGGCTGTGTACCGGATATGGAGACACTCGGTTTGATGCATAGTTCTCATTAACATTGTTACGTGTTTTTCTACGCCGTTGGTGGATATGAGGAATGTTTGTCGCGAAACCATCTTTGACGTACGCTTGAAAGAACCTCGTCAAAAAATGGCTAATAATGTACGAGAAAGACTTTCTTACAGGTATGCAACATTGCTAGTCTTGATCAATGGGAATAGCGATTCGTCTCATCGCTGTGAAATAATCAGATCCAACTCGATACTTTCCTCTCACTGTCTCGGCAGATGCTCTAGCGCCGTAGAGCGTGAGACGGCAAAATACAGACGCGTCGTCACAATCTTCTCCACACCCTGTCCATAGGACCTCTAAAAACGAGTTGTTGCTGGGCGTCCACAGCATACTCTCGTCCTCTTCTTCCTCGTCTTCTCCTATCTGGATGGTATGAACGCACATCAACCCTCTAGCAGCTCTCGGGATGGTGTCGAAATCCATATTGAGCACTAGACTACGTTTCACTTCAACCCGTGCCTTCATGTCGGCCCGCATTTCTCGATATTCATCGCTCTGGTGCCATACATCTCGTTCCTGCGCACTGTGCCATCCAGTTAGCATGTACATGACGCCCGGAAGCCTGACGTCGGCGTAAAATGTCAAAGGGTATGAAGAATACGATGGCTGGAGGCTACACCAGAACGTGTAGAACCTAGATAGAGATTCGAAGTTGTTGGGGGGTACATGTTGAAGCGTTATGAGTTCGGTTAAAGGCATGTAGGAGGCGAGTTGTCAGGACGTTCAACGGGTATCGCTGAACTCCTTTTCTATCAGTTTTCTTCCGGTAATCCTCGAAAGCAGCGAATGTCAATGCTTCGGGCTGAGAGCCGAGCGCATAGCAGTTACCTATACAAATGTCTGTTCCGCCGAGATGTTTCGATCCACGGGATGGTATCGATTTCCGGATGCTGTTCGTAAGCTATAGTGCAATTGGTGTACCGGCGTTCAAGTAATTCTGATACACGGATGAAGTGAGCCAGATATCACTATAAGCAAGGTCAGCCGCGAGAGTATATTATCAATGGGAGGAAGTATCACCGAGAACGCCTAGCAGGCCGCGAATTAGAGGAGGCATCATCTCTAAGCCGCCTTGTTGTATGGTCAGCGTAATTAGCGTCATGGAGGTTGTGAACTCACCTCACAGGGAAAAATTTGGAATAAGAGGGATGACACTAATAATTATGTGTAACACACTCTTATACAGGACATCTTCCAAGGCCTTGAAAACGTCGGCGAGCGGGTCACCCAAGTCTGGAAATTTGGACCAAGATCGCTCTCGAACATGCAATTTTTGAGGCCTTCAGGCCCAAACCCTACAGGCTATGCTTCCAGAGCTTCGGCTATTGCTTACGCGCATTCCCCGAGCGAAGGGCCAGCTTGGCTCTCTGCTACGACCCACCTCCCGTCTCAGGTTCAACGTTTAGCCCCAGACTAGCCCGAACGTGCAATCTGGCTAAGTGTTATTTAAGGAGGGCGGAAGACGTAGCGGAAGGAACGGATTGTGGAGCCGATAAAGGCGATAGTGCGTGATGCCCCGCAGCCCGAGCCGATTGCCCCTCTTGTGTGCCTTGCACCCAGTACTTCCAAGTTCCAATTCCGGGCCACGCACATCCCAGCTTACTAAACTGTGTGTTTAGAGAGGAAGATCTAATGATGTCGGCGGTTTTTCTTTGGTTTTGCGACCGCACTTCAATCATTGTCGGTATTAAAACTGAACGGCGGCGGTACCGGTATTGGTGTGCGACACCTAGCATGCTGATCTCAGGTTTCTCCTAGACAGATGGATGATACACGCCTATAGACGGAAGGAGTGAGCTGATTTCCGTTTCCGTTCTTCAAGAGTCCGGGCCCGGTTACTCTGTAACGATTGTCCTTTTTTTAACCGAGTTCTATATATTCCCCCTACCAAGATCCTTCACATGTCCTCTGAATCCGGCATAACTGTTGACACCGTTAGCTTTCTGAGGTGATTGCTCTACTTCCTGAAGTTTTTTCTGGATAAGGCAGAGTTATATATAAACGCGACGATGTACAAAATTCGGCATAGCCACTGCAATTGGACCTATATCGGTACATACCGACACCATTTTTATCTACGGAGATATATTTACCAGTCATCGCTAAAAATGATGTCGATGATTCTATCTGCCTTCTCCTCTGCGGTCAAAGGAGCGAAAGAGGAATCCGATAGCTCGGAGATATTGGCATTCCCATACCTCGCAGCTGCCCAGATGGCTAGTACTTCTGTGTTACTGTTTGCCACGATATTCAGGTGAATGAGAAGGAGAAAGGATGAGTGTTACTTGCCTAGGCGCAGCATCTATCTGTTTAATGAACCACGTTAGCAACTTCACGGAGCCGTCGCAGAAAATTACACACTTGTCTACCTCCGTATCTTACGGCGGCGTCATTCAACCAGCCAACAAAGAACCTGACTTTCTCTAGGAAACGGGACTCAGCACAGAGCATGAACGTGAATACGAATAATACCTCTGTTCCTTTTCGCGCCCAAAAATTGGAAATGTCTACCATATCCTCCCTGTTCCCGAGTCCGGTCTTCGTGCAGGCGCCACAACGTCGGAGTACTCGGAATCTTAGCTTTGTTTGACCACACTTTCGCCAGAGCCAACGAAGTGAATTCCGCATACGAAAACGACTGCATGCCCACGTTGACTACGCACCACCGTCAGCAAAGCCACAGAGCCGTTATAGTAACGAGGCCCCTACTATTTATGAATCCAATGGTGGGTTCTTCGATATAGAACACGTCCAGATGAAGAGAGCGAAGGTGAGTGCCATCCGTCACGATAGGCTGGGGGGTACCGGGTTGTGCCCGGTCATTCGGACCCAGCGATGAATTGTGATATTGACGCAAAAAGGGGAAGGAATACCTGAACCCCGTCGAGAATACTATGTGATCTATGCCAGTGATTACCTATATAACCTAGCAGTCAGTAACCAGATAGCTGCAGATGAAACAACCTACAGTTCCGTTGGTTAATTCCACTTTGCCGCTGGATATGTCTGATGTAGGGTGAAAGCGTTTAATTTCGCCGATGAAGGTGGTATTTTCGGGTACCCGACCAAGCTGAGCCTCTCGAGGGAAATGTGGCACAGTACCTTGTCGAGCAAAGTTCAAAGGTGATAGCAAGAGGTTCAGGACACAGTAAACGCACTCTTATCAGGCTAGCAGGGACAGTTGAGTAAGAATAGCTGAACAGAAGACTTGCTTTGGCGCACCCTGGTAGACAGGTAAACTGTCCGAGCATGGAAATTGAGATCTCTAGCTATTTCTCCACCACTTGTCTATCCAAATGTCAGAAAACACTCAAGTAACCGAAGATTTTATGAATCCTTACTCCAGCACCAACGACTAAGACTGTCTTGTTCAAGAACGGGTCTGGGCGTCTATACTGACGCGAGTGCTGAATGCTTCCAGGGAACTGCGCGGCCCAAGCTGCCAGCCCCTCAATGTTAGGTATATTCGGAGCATTGTACCTCCCAGTAGCTACGACGACGGCGTCGAAATCCTATCGAAATGGGCAAACTTTCGCAGAGATATACAAAACAGACATACCTCGGTCCACCAAGTTGCCTGCGAAGTTCGGTCCCCCGTCTGAACGAACTTTTTCAAGGTGAGTGTCCAGCCTACGTGTTGGTCATCTCGGAAACGTTTTTCGACCTGCTCAACTCTTGTGGAGTACGATACGTTAGGACTGTCATCGTTGGTGTTAATTCCGTGCCATGATGCAAATGCCCGTAGATATCTCTGCAGGGTCTGGTGGGGCAAGGCTGCAAAATTAAGTTAGCCCTCCAAATACCATAGTTCATGATATGACGATAGGGACGAACACCAGGGTGTGCCTTCAGGCCAAGGTGTTTCCCTTATCTGTTGATGCACCTTCGGTCTCGTGAGCACAAGGCAGCCTTCCGAAAGAAAGATTAAGCTGAACTCACCGAGGGCGCATTGGACTTTAAGGATGCCCAGACAGGCTTGGGTTCTCTGTGGTTCCGCCGTCTGTCAAGGAGAACGGTAACATCTTCGTCCACATATTCCTCCATGTACGGAAGTATCGCTCCCTTTGGAGGCAGAGAGGGGGCGAAGTCCCCTACAGCGGGGTCTACATTAGGAACAGGGGCGTCGGGTGGAACTTCCTCGCTGTAGTGCCAGTTCCCTCCGGGCGAATCGTCCCGCTCGAATAACCGAACTTCGAATCCCGCTTGGGTGAACTCTCTATAGCTTATGAGACCTCTGTACTGAAATGAGTAGCCAATCAACGAAAGGGAAAGCAAACAATACCCAGGTCCCGCTCCGATAATCGCGACCTTGCGAATAGGCCATTTGAACTCGTAAAAGTCATGCTGGGTCAGCTCGTAATGGGAGATGTCTGAAAGAAGTGGCTCTTGTGAGACGGATTGGGCGACGGCCAAGTAGGCGGAAAGAAGCGATATGAGAAAGCGCATCGTTCGTGGGAGTTCGGGTGAAACCTGGAGTTGATATATATATATATCATCTTCGCATATGTTGCTCTCGCGCATTACCGACGAAAGATGACGCGACCTTCTGCGACTTCTCCTCATATTCCCGCGATACATACTAGATAAGCCATTGGTCATCTTTACAAAGCCGTGGGGCTACATCCAAGGCGTCCAGAGCGCAGCTATATCATAGAAATTTGTCAAGGTTAGGATTTGCGGGTCCGAAGTTGGTGCTTTCGAAGCTTTGTCCTGGATTCGTTCCAATACAGGCAAGCGCTTATCACGAGAACATCCTATAGGTCGGGACCCTTTTAGATTTTTTCCTGACTAGTAGAGTTCAGCAGGCAAGGATGATTGACTCCGTAGGAGGCTTACCGACCAACATTCAGGACCTTCAAGACTCCCTGATTGAGTGTTTTATCATCCAAGAGACTTTGAAGGAGTAAAACAAGTACATTGCGCGGAGACAAGAGCCTGTAATTTGGTAATATTAGAAGTACTTACATCAATAGGCAGTAGTAGGTAATTGGTGGGCGGAAGTATCCAGAAGACGCTCTAGGTTTGTGTCGGATCGACCCTCCTCGGACCAATTTTTTTTCGCGCCACGATTCATCGCTAGGTTCTAGGTTGGTACTTTTGCTTTAATCTGGTAGCAGCTTCAATGTCACACGGAAATATCGAAAGAGAACTTTTTGCGCTTTTTGCTGGGGAGTTTGGCGGGATGGCGGCCCGGAGAAGGTTTAGGACAATAACTATAAACTTCAGAGGTACGCGCGTCGTGCGCGTCAGTTATTCTCGTTAGTCCTCTTCACACCCTTTTCCATCATGGTCGCCAGTACGACAGAACAGGTCCTTATTTCCTTCAGTCAAAAAGTTGAAATGTACTCACAATCTTCTCCAGCTGTCTGCTCTAGCCAATACCACCGTCAGTACGTTGGGTCATGCACCACTGTAATGGAAGAAGCTGACAGGCACCTGGCTTCCCAGTCGTCCACCCTCTTGTTCTCCTCTCCGTTGCCGACCATCATGCTCGAGCTGTCTCCCGGAACTCTCACAAACGCGTCGTTGGCGTCCTTCTAGGACAGGACAACGGCAAGACCATCAACGTTGCCAACTCATTCGGTATACCATTCGAAGAGGACGAGAAAGACAGCAAGACGTGGTTTCTGGATCACAACTACATACAGGGGATGTATGAGATGTTCAAGAAAGTTAACGGTGCGCATTATCTAGGTGCATCTACGACGAACATTACTGAAATCGAGCTTCCTCGCAGCAAAGGAGCGCTTGATTGGCTGGTATCATTCAGGTCCCAAACTAAGGGCGTCAGACCAGGAGATCAATGACTTGTTCAAAAAGTTTATCGCTCGTCCTGTCATGGTTATTGTAGATGTGCGGCCGACAACTGTGGGGATACCTACAGATGCTTACTTTGCAGTTGAGGAGATTAAAGACGTGCGTCGGTTCCCATTTATTCCTTAATGAATTAGCGTTGATCATTTGACAGGATGGTACAGAGACACGGAAAACTTTTCAACATGTTCCATCGGCAATCGAGGCAGAAGAAGCAGAAGAGATCGGTGTCGAGCACCTACTGCGAGATATCAAGGATTCTACAACGACGACACTAGCGACGCGGGTGACCGAACAGCTGGCTTCATTACGGGGTCTACAATCGCGAATGAGTGACGTCCAAAAGTATCTTGTGGAGGTTGCTGCCGGGAAGATGCCCGTGAACCATCAGATAATATATCACCTCCAAGACGCTCTGAATCTTCTACCCAATCTCTCAGATCCAATAACGACACAAAGCTTTGCTTCGAGCACGAATGACGAACTGCTCGTGGTGTACATGAGCAGTTTGCTTCGGGCGGTGATTGCGCTGCATGCGTTGGTGGACAATAAATCGACTATTGGCAGGGCAGAATTCGAAGAGGGTACTCCTGATGAGAAGAAACCGACAAAAGGAGATGGCAAGAAGGGGGAGAAGGGTGAAAAGGGGGAGAAGGAGGACGTAAAGACCAAGGAGACGAGCAAAAGTGACGGGGATCAGAAGGGTCTGTAAATGTATTCATTCTCTGTTCAATTTTGTCGCGTTAGTTGGCCTTTTTGGATGAACGTGAGAGAATAGATGCCTCATGGTGAGCTGCGCGTTCAATAGCACCGAAAATTGCAGGCAAAGAAAATGGTATATTTGCTCGGCATTTGTGATTTTTCTGCGATCTGTATTATTCTTGGGCATATGAAGATATATTTGCAGATTATCCTCACTCTTTTAGGCCCAACTCTGTACAAATCAATATGTAACCTTATATTTAATCTTAAGTGTGTGGCGCAAAGTGAAGAATGCTTATATCCATAAAAGGAAGCACCATCTGACTCATCACAGTTATTTTTTTGGCTGCGTCCGAAAAGCGAACTGCCTCATTTCTCTTTTAAACCACCATCTTCGGTACGTTGCCTTTGCTTCATCTGTCGCAGAGTCTTTCTACCCTCTTTCTGCTGCTTCTCTGATAGCATCTCTTCTGAACAGCTCAAAACTCCAATAATCAACAGTCAAATATGTCTGGCGCTCGAGGTTGCTTCAATTGCGGAGGATGTGCGTGGCGCCGTTTGGTTTTTTCTCTCCGTTTCGTGCTTTTTACTTGGGGAGGTTCTCCATGTATGCAGCGATTAGCTACCTTTCCTTACCCCAAAACCTTTTTTTTCGTTCGCGTTGTACTGACTTTTGACTTGGCATATCACTCAATACATTGCAATATACTATCTCCTTCATCAATACGCCGGTATCCAAATGTATAGTCGGACATCAAGCTGCGTCTTGCCCAAAGGCAGGCACCCCTACCTGGTAACCTGCCCTTCTTGCGTTGCGGGGGGTCGACATTTATCTCTTTTCCTTCTCGATCGCGTCTAGCTACAACTGCAAGTTCATTTTCTTCCTTCCCTTGCTCTCTGCTGACCTGCGTTGTCAATAGGTGGGTTAGAAGGACATGTCTCGAGGGATTGTACAGGCGAGACCAAGGCTAAGAGTTGCTACAAATGCGGTTTAGAGGGCCATATCGTGCGTGTCTCGCTGTGGCGCGCGTCTACCTATTCATTGTAACATAGTCTCGCGACTGCCCAACCGGCTCCACCGCCAATACCAGCTTTGGCTCCGGCGCCACCGGAACTGAGTGCTATCGCTGCGGCAAGACTGGCCATATCGCTCGCGCTTGCCCGGAAGCCGGAGGATCTTCGGGTCATGGAGGTGCCCTTGGTGGTAGCGCAAAGACTTGGTGCTTAAATTTGCTTTGTCGGGCTTCTTCGTTATCTCACGGTGTTGATCCGTTACAGCTACACCTGTGGTGGCGTAGGCCATATGTCGCGGGACTGTGTTCAAGGTTCCAAGTGTTACAACTGCAGCGGTGTAGTGCGTGTCATCTACCTTCGATGTGGTTTTGCTCTCATTTTGTTTTTGCCTCAGGGTCACATTAGCAGGGACTGTACTCAACCTCAGAAGCGGGCTTGTTACGCGTGTGGATCCGAAGGGTAAGTTTCCTCCCTGGCAAATGACTTTATCACCGACGCCTATCTTTGCAGACATATCTCCAGGGATTGCCCCACGAACAGCTCCACTGCCTGATTGTCCGCCTTTGTAATTGTAGCTAGGTCCATAACTCCTTTCTGTAGCATCGTTTTTGAAGTATCCTGTCTGCTTTATCTCTCCCAACTGCGTCATTTTCGTGTAATGAAACCGGCTTTTATAGTGATCCGCTGGCACTGCCTCACCTGATAGCTACCGGCATCTGGACTCAAGTCTAGAGCATCCGGCCAAAATGGAGCACAATCCCAGAACATTGATAGGCCTGTTCCACATTAGTTCAATTATTGCGTGCAGGGACCAATGTGCGGAATGCGACATATAATTTTGTCTATTCTGTATCATCTCCTAGTTCTGCCAACATGCAGGTTCTGCGACTTGCTCCCCGCACTCTTCGTCCCCTCCGATATTCAGCCGCTCGATGTGTAGTGACCACTGCTAATGCTGCTGACATCTCAGCCTCAAGCTCGTCGGCGCCTACGACGATACCCCTGGGGCGGGTCGAAGCACTCTGGGACACCATCTCCCTCGAAGAGAAAGCTGCCCTCCGCTCACAGCTTGCAGAAGTCCAAAAGAAGGACTGGAAGCAACTCTCTATCGAGGAGAAAACGGCCGGTGAGTATTGTTTCCATCTCGACGTAAGCGTGCGGTTGTTCCCGGGTGTTCATGCACGCTGCAGCGTACTTCGTGTCCTTTGGTCCTCATGGACACCGTGCACCCGCCGGTAAACCCGGGGACAACCTGAAGATTGCTGCTTCCGTCGCGGGTCTTTTGGGGGTGTCGTACCTCATGATGATGGGCGTGAAGGCGATGGGTCAGTCATTTTTGCTCTACGTTGTTGGAATGATATCTGAGGATATTTGTCTGTTAGCCCCTGCTCCCCCGAAGACTATCACGAAGGAGTGGCAGGAAGCCTCCAGTGAGCGCGCGATTGAGCAGAAGATGAATCCTATTACAGGTGAGCGGTTAATTCGTTGCTCTCCGTCAATGGATGGTTTGCTGATGCACGTCTACCTCAGGTATCTCGTCGAAGGGATACAAGGGTGCGGGTTTTGTCCAGAACAATTAAACCTCTGCGCAGTAAAGACGCGGTCGTCTCCCATATCAATACCATTAACGTTCTTTCCTGCAATTTAAAGCTTGTTTTAACGATGGGTGAACATGGCGACCATGGCAGCGCACGATCTTTTCCAAGGTCATCTTCGAATCCAGCAATCATCTGCACTAAGTAAGGTCCATCAACATCCATCATCATCTGATATTTTTTTATTCCACCGTCTCCGCATATGTCCTAGGCGCTCGCTAACATTCCGAATATATGGAGTCTAGATTGCTACCAGGATCCGGTGGCATACGATCGCAGACAATCGCAGGTAGCATTCCCGTTCTCAAGTGAGTGCACCCATTCAATTAACGCGTCTCTATCCCATTATTAAATTACGACAGAAGGAAAGAATAGCTTGATTGACTTTACCCGAGCGCGCACTGAATGCTGGATGCGAGCAGATGCCTTTCCTTTTTCAGCCAGACATGTTCCGACAGAGATGATCTTGATAAATATCACATTCATTCGGGTCCCTTTCCGAGTCCATTCTGCCCAATCGGCATACATGTATTCCGTAATGTTTGTGCAGCGCAAGCATAGCAGTGACTAGTATTGATTTCTTTATGGGTACGTGTGAGTCCGAGTCGATAGCACGTTCTTCAAAAGCTGATATGTTGGACAGAATTGCCCACTCCGTCTGCCCAGGTAAAGTACTGGCCATAGTTGACGGTAAAGTATATGTGGTGTGGTGTGTGGGACCGTTTATGACGGTCTCGAGGGGGTGGCCGGTGATCATGTCAAAATCGTGGATGAGTGCGCCTCCGTACGCGTGCTCTAGGGCTGCAGGTGGTCTTCATTGAGTATTCTCACCCGGTCCTGGTGTTACCTTCGCGGGGCTGAACTCAAAGTGAGTAGCGAAACGGTTTACACTGTCATGGGAACTGACTACGAGATATATTAGCTTATATATGTACTACGGAATGCAGTGGGAATAAGCAACACGAAAGTAGATCCCTACGAGAATCCAGACGGCGCCTGATTGTCGTGCCATGAGAAGCTCGAAATTCTCACACAATGCTTACAGCGGGCCGAGGTCAAACTTTACGCGCCACACGGCATATGATGAGAAATATATAACGTCGCAATAATCTATGAGTAGCTACGTCCCGATGTGTGCCCGCAGCGGTGTATGTGAGCGGCGGCGTGATCGTCATGTCGGGGTGATCGTCGTCTGGTCTCGTGTCGTCCTGAAGGTGGGTCCGTGTCGTCTTGAGGTGGGTCCTGTTGGTGTTGTAAGAGTGGCAGGCTTACAGATCGATTACTTTAGAGCGCCGCTTGTAAACCAAGTTAAAAACCTTTTCAAACGTTGAACTCTGTCAAGACTCCTGGCAGTAGGACTCCGAGAACCGACCTCCACGATGACTGCTTTTATACCTGGCGACGATCTCCAACTTGTTCTTTCTGATACGGCGCTCTCTCAATCTCCTGCGTTTGGCTCTGAAGAGCGTTTCTGGTTGAAGGTGGGCGTACTTGAATCCAGTCCCCTTGTTTCGAGGGCTGAACCTGTTTGCTCCAGAACCATAGATTCAGTATTCAGCTGAAGCTTACCAATGTCGAAATTGGATATATCAATGTTCAATTCATTGAGGCACAGAAAACAAGAGACTATTTTTTTGAAGAACTTGATGAATATTCTCACGTGTGTTTTGACATTGGATATCTTACGGATTTCTCTGAATTGGCTATCATAGGAGCTCGCAAATTTCGCTTTGGAAGTCTTTGACCGCTGCGGCTTTCTCAAACAAGAAGTCATAACAGGCGGACTGGGCCTGTGGGACGCCGAAGACGCCTGTGAAATGCATGAAGGGCCCATTGTGTACATTCAGGCACTTGTGGTTACAGAGAGTTGGCGCGGTCGAGGCGTTGGATCGTGGGCGATCCCACAACTTTTTGACACTCTTGAAGTTAAGTGTGTTGGCTCGTCTTATCTGTTCGCCTGGCCGGCGGTTCTGGGTGATCTGGAACCCATGTTTTCACGGACGACACGAGAGGAATGGGTAGCAAAGGGTGAACGTATCATTAAGTTTTGTCGTTCAGTAGGTCTTAGGATTTCTTTTTCCTTATTGCTGTGCTCATGGTTGATGCAGATTGGGTTCAGGCGTCTCGCTAATACCAGTTTCTTTTGTCTTGCAAAAGATCCTGCACATCGTTCCCGCCAAATTTCCGCCAACGATGATGCAGAATTCAAGCCTCTTCCGCCTCCGAGGGATGATAATGAGGTAGCCAGAAGGATGTTGGCTTCTTGGTGACGTGTTGATGACGAAGCCCTAGCAACATACTTCCCTGGAAAGAAGAGGTATTTGTGCCAGAGTCATACAAAACTATCCGTGGTGTAGCATGCTCAACCGACAGAGGCTTAGCGTATACCTCCCTTCAGAATATATCTACCTCATTTCGGTCCATGCCCGTCTATCTACTGACAGACGCTATGGCATGTTCGTTCCATCTTTGTCAAGTAATTGTCCGGAACGTCGACGCCCAAGCTCGGCTCTGGTTACAAGGAAAAATCAAGGGTTAGAGCTACGTGCGACAACGTAAGGTGTCCAGCCCTTCTGGAGCTTCCAAACTTCAAGCTTCAAGCTCCGCTGCTAGTATTTGACAGAAAAAAATCGTCTCTTCGACCGTACTGCGACGATGTCTACGTTTACGCCCGCGAGTGGTCTTGTTCTCAAACCCAGGAAATTGACAGGACGTGAGGATCCTCACGTTGACGTGCCATCTTATATCGCTGAATGGCCATGGTTAGAGGTAAGATGCGTCACACTGTGTCCTCACGTTGATGATGCTAATGTATCGTCTCTAGCAATTACTTTACATTATTCAAAAAAAGGACACAAGCGAACAAGTTGGCCGCATCGTTTGTCAGTTCATCGATGCCAAGCGAATCCCCAGGAATAAATTTCTCAGTGAAATGGACGCTGTATCGGATGTATGATTCGTCTTTGAACCTCTCGTAGATTTCCCGCGTTAAATTATTTTTACAGGACCTCTCAAATCTTACGTTGGCCGTCTTCACTTCTAATGGTCGTCTTAAAGTGGAGGTCAGAGAGAGCGGCCTCTGCCTTTGGGTAGCCGAAGACTCGAGAAAAATATACGAAAGTCCCATCGTGTACATACAAGAGATTCAAGTCAACGAGGGGTGGCGTGGTAAAGGCATCGGATCCTGGGCCATAACTCAGCTCTTTGAAACGGGAAAAGTCAAAGCCATAGGTTCGTCCTATCTGTTCGCCTGGCCTAGCATCTTGGGCAGGTACGATCCACCGCCTCGCAATCATACGAACCCCGGTGCACCACCGATGAAAGAGGATCAGGATGCCTGGGAGGCGAAGCGGGACCCTATCATCAAGTTTTTCCGTTCGGTAAGTGTTGAACTAGTATTGGCATGCAAGATGCTCTTTCTTACCATTGGTATAGAATGGCTTCAGGCGCCTTGCCTATACAAATTTTTTTTGTCTTGCAAAAGACCCTGATCACTGTTCGCATGAAATCACTGCCGATCAAGATGTGGAGTATAGGCCTCGACCGGCCCCGGAAAATGAAATGGAGAGGCTGAGCAACATCTTGACGATGTTCAGTCAATTTACCTCGTAACGCTCTTTCTTTATATAGTTACCGTTGCCGACATCTGCGCATGTGCGAGATAGTCGCTATGTTTTTGTATAGTGCGTGCCTTGAAGCAGTTTCACTGACGCATTTGAGATCAGTTCTGATTTCAGATTGCACAGCTCTTCCCTAGTCCCCCGTAAATTTAAAACTGAAAAAGCAGCTCGTACGTGACGCGTGGCCTCGGCGCGCGCAATAAGTTATTGAATAAAGTAAGAGGCTTGCCGCCGGCAAGGTTAAAGTGAACAGCCTCTTTACTCCGTATAAAACGGATGCCAAAAGGAAAGCGTGAGACATCCCCCTTCTTTGAAGTGAACCTTATCTAACTACTGCCTTCCTTCCTTACCACCAATATCATACATATTATCACGATGTCAAACGTGCTTGTCATTGGAGGTTCCCGTAATATTGGGTATTACACTGCCATGCGATTACTGGGTACGTGCAACGCCAACCAACTCAGCACTTGAACCTAATTTGTCGCTTTATAGCTGCTGGATCTACCGTAACTTTCTTGTTGCGTTCACCCAGCGTTTTCAATGACGACGCCCAAGTTCAAGAATATGTCAAGTCTGGAAAGGCTTTTCTTGTTCAGGGAGATGCACTCAAACAATCTGATGTACAAAATGTTTGGGCTGAAGCGTCCAAACATGGAGACGTCGATGTGGTCTTGTTCACAGTCGGTACGCTGCCCCCTTGACACCGAAGCATATAGCATCTCTCACCTCTATCAATCTAGGCGGTACTCCCAAATTCCATATACTTAAAGGCGCGGTGATTACTCCAGAAAATCTTGTCACACAGTGCTTTTTGAACGTCATTTGCACTATACCTCATACCGCAACCCCGAAATTCGTCGCAATATCCTCCATGGGGCTTACACGCGAATCTCACGCAAGCCTGCCTCTCCTCTGGAAGCCCATGTATGGGTACCTACTCGCCGGTCCTCACAGGGACAAAATGGGGATGGAGCGGGCGATTGCTCATTGCGCTGGTTGGGACTGGAACACCAAGAAAGACGGAGAGCCTGACGAGAAAATCATGGGCCCTGCCTGGAGGGAGAGAGAAGGTTTACCCGCAGCTGGGTCAATGAAGAACATCATGGTGGTGCGACCTGCTCTTCTCACCGACGGGGCGTGCCTCGCGGATGATTCAGCCAAGCCTGCGTATCGACTGAGTGACCAGGAAATCAAGGGATATACGATTTCGAGGAAGGATGTCGCTCATTTTGTGGCGGATGCTGTTTCTAACCGGTGGAATGACTTTGTGGGCAAGCATATCACTGTCGTCTACTAAGTCGGAATATTAGCGCTTTGTTTATTGTATCATAATTGTACAAACCTACTATATCCACCATCCATACTTATATGACAAGTTTTATTCTCATGCATAATCGATTATTGAGTGTAAGAACGGTCTATTCGCGTCGCGGTAGAACAGTCAGGCCATGATAAATACTCCTCCCGAGTATATGTGCAGAGGCGAAGATCATGCTCGGGAGATCGTTCGCTTCGTTGTTTAGGCCACACTAACTCTTAAAAATAACGCGACATTGGTTGCATTGCAGAACTTCATATTTGCTGGACAACGACAGATAACAAATCAACCGGTAATCAGCTTGTGTATCTGCAGAGTGCTTTCTAGTGGTGGGCAATGGCCTTCTCCTTTGCTATCCTGGCCGCGTATGGGTTTTTGGGGTCCTCAGCGTATGTCGGTGCTACAACGAGGAACCTCAGTTCACAGTCAGGTAGAAATGGATAGAGCACGCACATCTAATCGCCAAATCCTGGATTTGGGATACGCCGTACATAGTGAACAATCCTGCGGCGAGGAATGGCCACAAGGGCTTGAAGACCTGTCGCTTCCGTCAAAACATATCCAGTGTCGAATTCTCAGTACTTGCAGGAGTGGGCCATTTGCGGAGACCAAGGAATGCCATTATCTGGATGTTTCGTCAGTATTACTTTGATAAACGAAGGAACGGAGGACGCACTTCACGATGATGACAGCGGAAGTTGGAAGAGTGAGCGTCGGGTCAGACCGCTCAGCGTTGCCTAGCTGTGTGAGAACTTCTTTCTATTCCCTGACAGCATCCTGGGAAGTCGGACATTGAATTAATTATACCGGCCGCTCAGCGGCTCTGAACTCCGACAACCAGACTCGTTCCTGACGTCACTGAACAGCAACTTGAGCTCAACCCTCGACGATGGTCTTGGTCTTAATAATTGGTGACCTGCATATTCCCCACCGTATACACGACCTACCCGTCAAGTTCAAAAAGCTCCTTGTTCCCGGGAAAATCCAGCAAGTTCTGTGTACGGGGAATGTTTGCGACAAAGAAACGTACGAGTATCTGAGGACGATTTCTCCTGACGTGAATGTGGTGCGAGGGGACTACGACGAGGTTCGCATGATAAATTCTACTTTTTATTTTGCCCAGCTGATGTATGGGTAGCATTAGATCTCAACATTTCCACTTTCCGTAACTGTAGTGCACAACCCAATAAAGATTGGTGTCATTCATGGGCATCAAAGCGTTCCAACTGGCGACTTGGATGCTCTGAGCGCGATTGCGAGACAAATGGATGTAGATGTGCTGGTCAGCGGGCATACGCACTCGTACGTTGTTGTTCTGTCGGTGATACTCTCAATAATCAAGCCGAACGGGCATGCAGGATACAAGCTGTAGAACACGACAATAGATTCTTCGTGAATCCGGGTTCAGCTACCGGCGCATGGACAGGCCTCTTCAACGGGTAAGTTTTTACGTGATAAACAGATGTGATATTTACTCTTTGTTCAGCGACGCTATACCTTCATTTGCCCTGATGGATATCCAAGGACCCGTCGTCGTTACCTACGTGTATCAACTCATCGATGGAGAGGTGCGCGTCGAGAAGGTGGAATGGAGGAAGGAAACGGACACTGGGCCCAAGACTTTGCCCCAGCCCATACCTAGTCCCGCACCAGGTAGTCCTCCTGGCGGTGGCTGGTAGTGGTGCGAGTGTTTTGTAGGTGGGCACACATCTCGTTTCGAGAATGAACGGAGCTGATGCGTATACAGGACACTGCTATGCATTTTGTATGTCTCGAACGATGACTGAATTCATGATCTGGATTGTTTATCTATCATGGCACTGCAATGACGAGAAGCAGGGGATATGGCAGATTTTCATCCTGGAATAGTCTTTGTTCCATTACTGGTGTCGGTACTACTGAGACGGCGTTCACGTTAACGTAGTCTCCGTATCGGTGAGATTTTGCTGGACGGGAGGATCGGACCGTGCCAGCGTGTTCCAGGATATGTTTCCTCCAGCAAATAAAATTTAGAGCCTCACAAACTCCGACGCGGTTCTATTATTGGCTTACATCCGGTGAAGGCAGATCTTTCTAGTGAGTTTCCAAGGCAACTGAGTCCCCCCTTTTCCCTCGCGTTCAGGACTAGGAGCGTGGTCCTTGTAACCGTCGAAAAGATCCTCTGATGAAAGCTCCCTGGATGTACACGACAGAGGTTGTGGACCTTAACCACCCATTTGTGATCCGAGCAGGGACATCCAGGAGCTAAATTGGTATCTCTAGGTATTTTTAGCGTGAACAACAACGGTGTGCCGAAATCACCGGTTGGGTTTTAAAATCAACGTCGAGGAGAAGTGATACTGATTGTTCTCCGTAATGCGTGGGTATTGATTACTCTACACCGCCCAACGACTCACACGCAACCACGGTCTCTACGTCCATGAACGCTGCATATTTATCCACAGCTGCTTTGGTTCCCGCTAGTGCACCACTGAGTCTAGGCAAAGTAAGCGTCGCAGGATGGTCTCTTCGAAGTGGCTGCCTTCATAACATTTCTCTGCTCAGACGCGAAGAGAAGCTGAAACACCATACACTGCGGCCTCCCTTCACTCAAAGTCGTCATTGTCAATATCGAGCAAGGTGCGTGCATATCGTGACTCGTGAGTGCTCGAGAGATTGACGAAGGGCTCTCGCTTTTGCAGTACTCGTTGGCACCAGATCCTTATTCATGGGGGAGCAATCTGAACCCATACATCAACGAACCAGATGACTCCTTGCACAACCCCACAGTGAAGGGTGGTAGAATCGTTGACGATTCCGAACTGTCTTTTTCCTCTAGAGGCGTGGCCAACCTTGGCTGTCTATCCCTTCTTTGTTTGGGCATTCTCGCGCTATTGTAAGCATCTCCCACGAAAATGATGATATTTGGGACTCTCACCAATGGTCTCATCGAAGTATTGGTTATCCTGTTGTAAATTATCGGGCACAGTCCCTGACAAGACTCAGCGCTTTCGATGCGTTGGGTGTCAATGGTTCGGGTCAGGTGCGTTAAAATTGGACCAGACTAATTTGGATTTCATTTATTTCTCAAAAAGGTACCTGTAATGCTGGGGAACCGGGGTCTTATCGACGTGGATACCCCAGCATCGGCACACACAAAGCAATCACGGAAAGATCAATCGGAATGGCGCCTCGTCTTCTCGGATGAGTTCAACACAGACGGCCGTAGCTTTTACCCTGGCGATGATCCCTATTGGGAAGCGGTGGACCTTCACTACTGGGTCAGTCCCCTTACCTGGGTTTCTCGTGATCTACGGCTCATGTTGAACAGGCCACGAACAACATGGAGTGGTATGATCCGGCTGCAGTGACGACGACCGGTGGCCACTTGGTTATCACGTTATCCCAACAAGAAACGCACGATTTGGATTATCAAGGAGGTGAGCTGAATCTGATGATGAACCTTTTCGGACCGCTTCACACTTACACTCACTCTCTTAGGACTGGTATCAACCTGGTGCGAAAATTCGATCGGCTGAGGAAATATAAACTGAGTCGTTTTCCAGGAACAAATTTTGCTTTACAGGCGGGTACATCGAAGCAGCCGTTCAGCTTCCTGGCGCCAACAACGTTGTTGGCCTGTGGCCGGCCGTTTGGACGATGGGGAACCTGGGGCGCGCTGGTTATGGCGCAAGTCTCGAAGGAATGGTGCGCGTGTTAGCACAAGTCATCACCCGTACTATGCTGATCATCTTTCAGTGGCCGTACAGCTACGATGCCTGTGATGTCGGTACCGCTCCTAATCAAACCATCGGGGGGCAGCCGGTGGCCGCATTGACGAGTGGCCTTGAAGATGCAGGATTCGAGCTGTCTTATCTTCCTGGACAACGGCTATCACGGTGTACGTGTTCAGGGGAGAGTCATCCTGGACCCATGCACTCTGATGGCTCGTTCGTAGGCCGTTCGGCGCCTGAGATTGATATTTTCGAAGGCCAGGTATTTTTAATTGCTAATATCCAAGCTTCAAAGATTGATGATCTGTTTGACTTAGATCACTGGAGATCCCTTGTCGGGCCAGGTCTCCCAGTCTGGACAGTGGGCAGTACGTTATGGCTGGCTTCCTGTTTGTGGAATATTTACTTAGTCTTACAATGGCAGCCGTTCAACAAAGGATACATCTGGGATAACAGTTCGGACAACCTGATTATTCCAGATCCTTCCATCTCTGTTCAGAACACTTACTTGGGAGGGGTGACGCAGCAAGCAACATCGGTCGTTACGAACACGGATCAAGCCTGCTACCAGCTCGAGTCCGGATGTTTTTCGGTATATGGGTTTGAGGTTCACAATCTACCCACTCTCTACTGTTATTGTTTGCTCATTTCTTTCCTCTCCCTCTGTTAACTAGTACCAACCCGGTTAGCATATACATTCACCCTCGTCTAACCAGTCCTCTGTAACTAACCTTTGGCTACCTTCTGTCTAGGTTACGATGGAGCGGTCAGTGACTTCTTCTTGATATATTGCGAACACTTACTGATGTTCTTCTCAGTACATTACGTGGGTTTCTGACGATAAGGTTGCTTGGACAATGAATGTGGGTGCCGTTGGCGCTGACAGCGCTACAAACATCTCTGCTCGGCAAGTACCATCAGAGCCAATGGTATCTCAAGTGAATTCATTATCGTGGTACATCTCTGATGTGTTGGAAATAGTATATAATGGCCAACCTTGGAATGTCTACAAACTTCGGGCCGGTAGACTTGGAGCATCTACAGTTCCCTGCGGCCATCCTCATCGACTATATCAGGTCCGTCATGCGTGTACAGCTATGTAACATTTCTGACACGTTTGACAGAGTTTACCAGTAATGACCAGCGATTGTTTTCCTTTGAAACGGCTTTTGACTGCTGCTACAGAGACCCGAATAACATTAACATTGGCTGCGATCCGCCTGACTTCCCGACGCAGGCGTATATCAATACGTAAGTAGTTCGGTGCCCTAGACTAGTACTACATTAATCGCTCTCTCGTGTCCAGGTATATCGAAGCCTACTCGAATCCTAACCTTACTACATGGCGGGACGATTATAATCAACCTTTCCCCAAGAATTCCCTGGTTGACGGTTGTTAACTGACCACGAATGGGTAGTCAGAAGTCGGCGCAGCACCCTTTAATTTGGCGCATGTAGTAACGCTGGTCGTTGTGATTCATATTGTATTCTACTAAGTCCATGATACCCTGAATAATGTTGGAAGGTACTACACGGACATATGAATCTCTAACATGCAAGTGTCCAAGAATCCGAATCAAGACTATAGTACTAGCCGGGCTTGAGCGATATAAAGATAATTCACCGACTCTAGAGCATCAAATAAACTGGACTTGGATGATGCTATTTGGGTATTTGGTGGATCCATAACCTTTTGGATGTATCGGAGTAGGGTTTGTGTCTTTATGGAATGCGGCGGAATGCCTTATGACCCGTGTTGCTGCATATCAGTGTACTAGTAGAACCTCTTCGTTCGATGTACGGCAAATAGGGACGTGTGTGGCCCTTCGACCTTCCAAGGCAGATGTCACAGAATTTTGCGTCTTTCAATGGCGGCGGCATAGCGGCTGTGGAACGGATCTCTGCCAAGTGCCATAGACTATCGGTAGTACCATTTTGTCCATAGGCCCGTCGTCACAAATCGTAAGACTCGGATGTCATTGCAAACACACAAATGTAGATTTATTAAGTCTGGACCAGAACCTCCGAAGCTGACAGTAGACTCAAGATGTGGAAATGACAGCGGCAACAATGGTGAGAGCATAGATCGTCCGGTTGCCGCTTTTCTTCGTACCGTGACGGAATCGAAAAGTCAGGTCTGTTTACGACTAATATTGTTTAGCGACTGTCAATTCAATTTCTGACATATGAAAGGAAATAGTGGAGTGCTTATACAGGTAATTCCATCACAAAACCTTCATCGTTAGACAGATTGTTGTGCTTCAGCATTAGGATCATCAACAAACCCATCATCTGCAGCAACAGGATCAAGTAGGCTCAGTCCACCATTAATGCATCACCAGCAGGATGGGTTCTACGTCGTTGGCCGGGTGGTGAATGCACAGACGTGTCTGAAAACCTACCGGCATCATGCCTCCCTTTCCTTTTGTTGGGTAATGCAGTCGGTGGTAAAGCCTGCGCGATGGTTATCATCGCCCACGCAAATCGAGTAAACAGTGCATATCCCTCGATACGCTGGGGCAATCTAACTGTCCGTAGATGATAATCTTCCACCATCCCGACTCTCCGCGAAGCAAAAATGCGACGTATTCGTCGCTGAATGGTGCAATGACAAAGGAAGGATGGTCCATGGATTCGAGCAAACCGGATTCCAGGGTGATGATTTGACGAATGTCATCAACAGGGCGGGCTTTGGAAGCTTTGATGGGGCCAGGATAAGTATACTGCCGATATATTTGATGCATGTAGAGCTATTATACAGAATAGATCAAACAATTTAGAAATGGAAGACAAGAAACAACGCACCCAGGAAGCATAGACCTGGGGAACGAGGTGCGTCGCACGGAGTTCTTCATTCAAACCGGAAACGGCGCAGATGCGATCGTCTGCGATTATACAAACGCTGATGTCGGTGAAATCATCCTCCTCAAGTGGGTTTGGTCTGCCTTTCTTGTGTTGGTCTATCGCAAGCCATCGTTGTGGGACGTCCTTGCGTAGAGGCGGCGTCCACTCCATAAAATCCGTGCATATAGAGTAGTCGTCGCCGTCGTCTAGAAAGAATCTGTATTCCTCGCCAGTGAGGTATCCATTTATGTCATCCGTTACCCGCCCCGAGCGGAAGGGCGTCGACGAGAGAAAGCCCTTACCCGCTATGACGAGACATGCGTCTAAGACGAACCAATGGGGAATTCCGAGGTGCTTCTGGCCTCCTTCAGTGACTTTTTGGCGGCGTCCTAGTTGCAGAAACGGGCAGTCGCGGACAGAGTGTATGACGAGAATATATTCATAAGAGTCTGCCCTTTCTTCCAAAGGCGGTCGTGGAGTCAGAAGATCGGCCATGGTAGTAGACAATGGAGGTGGAACCGTGGAACAAATGGCTTATATCCACACGCGTCCTCGATTCTCTCCGACCTCTAAACTTTTGCGACTGTCCTAGATGACTCGGACCTTTCTGAACTTACTTCTTCCTTGTTCTCTCCTTTCTCCTTTTCTTTTCTCCACACTTATCGACAAGTCGCCAAGGTAGCTAAAAGCTGAGCTTGTACAGTCCTTCAGTCTTCCATCAAAGTGATCGCTGATGCATAGGGTGAACAACCTCAGACATCCTCTAACTCTTAACAATCTCTGGAGCTTCCGATATCTAAGAATAGATTCGTGACGATGTTGAACCTCTTCAGGTGATTTTGAGTAAGTAAATATGTTATGTAATGGGACGGGTTAACTTAAAAAGTATCTACCTTAGTGTTGCGGAGGCGCAGCCGCCGGCTCTGATCATGAGTACAGTGGAAATCAGAGTTTTCGTCACGTACAAGTAGACGCGGTATTCCCGGTTCGAGGTACAGATTGGACGTGTGATGGAGGCCACCTTACTACTTAGTACTGGTCTTTAATGACATAACAAGGATGGACGTGTTGCGAAAAAGAACTCACTCAAGTGTCGAACATGGGGAGGCGAGGTCTAGGCATTGTCAAACAAGTGAGTCAATTATCTAGTGGGGATAAGGATTCGGAGCGTAACGGAGACGAAGTGATCAGCCTACAATTTTGATACCGGCGAGGGACACAACGAGCCATCCTATGATATTGTGGAGAAAGCTTGGCTAGCAAGGAGAGTGGTCGCAAGACACCTACCTTGGTTCCACAACCTCCAAGAAAACGATTGTTTTTTATACATCGGGCTACAGACCTTCCACTTTGCTGCAATATCGCCGAACATTCTATGGATCGTCCTGCTGACCGCACCTTGGTATTAGTTTCTTACGCAAGTGAATTGAAAGGAAAGCAACTGGAGCGTTCCCTACAAAAAAGAGGTCATTTAACCTTGCAGAGAAGCCGCTAAGCAGAAATTTGAAACGAAAAAAATGACAACAGCGAAGATGCTTCAGATTGTAGCCACTATGGAAATGGTGTCAGCTAGGGCTTCTGATGATATATGAACGGGACCTTACAAGGTCTTCTGGGCTAGGGAAGGGGTACGCTCTCCCGCACTCTTTCCTGCAGGAGTCTCGTTGATGAGAGCGAGGCATTGAAGGGAGGCACTATATGAGGTTTTCCATGCGGCCAACCGCTCTCAATCATGCGAACTTAGGTTATCTTACAAAATCTATAGAACGGATGGGAACTCAGATTTTGTCATATTTGTGAGTTCCTGCGATACATCCGATTTCTACCCGAGCTTACTTCGTCTCAGCTTCGGGTTTCAAGAGCACCTGTACATTCATCAAGTCGCGTCCACATCGTAGGGGTAGCATACATACCTGCTGACCGCCCTGACCATTCTCCCACTTCTGGTATCTCAAGGCTGTAAGCCCCCGTTTTTCGGCGAGCACACGTTGATCTTCCTTCAAGGAAGCACGGACGGCGCGAGCAGCAATTTCGCTGTACTTGTTGAATCTAAGGTAGCAATAGAATGAATAACGAGAAAGCGAAAACCTGCTGCAAGACTCACGAAAATACGCTACGCCAGGCGTTGCTCATCGTGAACAGTGTTGGAGGAAGGAAGACTCGGAAATAACCGGTTGCATTCTTTGGGATGGGGCCACGTGATGTAATGTCGGACTTTGCCAGGACCAGCCATCTCAGTTGCGGTCTTGAGCATCATACCGTTGCTCTCTTTCCACGATCTATCCAGCCATGGCCGGAATATCATGGCACTATGTTCTCAAATTCATCATTACCGGCGAGCTGCATTTCCCGTATCGCCTTCTCATCGTCTGACGCATGGCGAGACAGGCGACGCTGCCGTGGGCAAGTCTTCGCTGCTCGTCCGGCTCACTGACCAGAGGTTTTTGGCGAATCCGGATCCAACAGTACGCCGCGGCAATATTGCATATGTGTCCTGGCGCTCACCACATGTTCGACTTTGGTTTCAATCTTAGCTAGGAGTCGAATTTGGGTCCAAGCTCATTACCTTACCAGAAGAGAATAAAGTGATTAAGCTTCAATGTCGGTGGACCCTTGTTCGAAGACATTTATTATTGCTTACCACTTTGTGGCGCGATCAGGCTGGGACACCGCGGGCACGGAGTCATTTCGGTCAATTACGCGTTCATATTATCGTGGCGCCGCTGGATGTCTCTTGGTTTATGACGTGACATCTCGGAAAAGTATGTTGCTCTATTCTTTGCTTTGTTTGGAGCTTACGGTCCTCTGCAGGCTTCAAAAATGCACGGTCATGGCTTGCCGACGTCCGCGAGCACGCTGATCCTCATCTTACATGCATACTCGTCGGCAATAAAGTAGACCTTTGTGAGGCAGATGGACCATCAAGCGATACGGAGACAATTAGATCCTCATCTGCTGGGCCTCGACGACAAGTCCCTACGGCCGAGGCTGAACAATGGGCGAAGGAGGAAGGCTTACTCTTCGTCGAGGCTAGCGCCAAGTCGGGTCAGAATGTCGAAGTTGCTTTTGAGCAGGCAGCGAAGAATATTCTAGACAAGATCAAGAAGGGTGTTTTCGATGATGATCGGGTAAGTCAAATACGTTCCATTGTTCCCTCAGGGTCTCTCACCTTCGTTTGTGCAGTCACCAGGCGTTAAACTGTTGCAACCCAACAACAGTCTCACCCTAGAACAAGGTCCGAGTAGATCAACCACTTGCTGTTCATGATACCCACGACTTGGATGTCTTCTCGTTTTATATGTTATGTATCATTTGGTTCAGCATTTGTATGTAGTATTGTAAGTCCACCTTCAATCTTCTTTCGGTGGAAAGTACTCATTTACCTTTTCCAGAGTATAGAACACTTTCTCTCTGTAATTTCGGCTCAACAATACGCCTGACTACTGGAGCGACACACATTGTATCTTCATCGAGGCTGGAATGTCATATCGGCCAATCCTTTGTTCTTCACTCACCGAGGGTCACATCCGTAAGCAGACAATATTTGCAGCACTGTTCCACATGGCGCATTGGGTGCGATATGTGATTCGAGGTTCCATTTGTGTATGAAATCGTGAAGGCGAGAATTCATATTCACTGCATTGTCTGCGTCTGGCAGATGCCAGAGTTGGGACGTTGGCTGAAATACAGTGTGACAATGTGAAGGGTACTAGGTATTGATCGTGTTTCCGGCGTGTTTGATGCAGACTGATGTGACTGTATCAAGGGATCAAACCCAATTTGGTCTCTTTTGGACGATTTGGCTGGACAAAGGAAGGAGAATGCACAGTTATTTAAGGTATGCGGGGGCGTTAAAAACCATAATTTCCTGGGAAACACTCCGTTGGTGTCTAGTTTGTCGGACCTTTTTCCATGCTTCAGCTTGGACCATACACCGCCTGGGTTACCGTTGATGGCTGCGACCGACAAACATATGCCACAGAGGCATCGCAGCGCGGTCGTTGCATATCTGGTTGGATAGCATCGGAACGAGAGAAGGTATGGTATTGTACCTGTGGACTTGATGACACCCAACTCATCTCTACAAAGAAATTTTCAGTCAACTGGCACAACGCTGTACGAGACACACCATTGGAAGGAGTAGTGTCCATCGATGGCGTTGTGTGCAGCGCCCACGTCATGCTGGACAAGTCAACACGCCCACTCGCTCCAGACGAAATCTCCATATCCTACGCCAGGTCGTCGGATTTTACGCGGAGAAATTTCGTCTTTTCTACTATCCAAGTGACGGGTTCGTTTCATCGCTGTAGTAGCCTTTCTCTCTCACGACATAACCACAGACGAGGACGAGTATCTGCACACTGTCGATAATCAGTATACTTTTGGCGTCATCGAGCTAGAGCTCTGGCGCCTGGAGGTGTCTGGTGTCGCTGCTTGCCAGCCACCCCGACACCAGTATGGTAAACCGTCACTCGAACCTCAGATATTGCACGAACGATCACAAAAAGGCGGCTCGCATCATGTCAAGTAAGGGTCTACTTCATTTTTTGCGGGGCCCGGTGCTCAGCGTCTTCCTTTGTTCTCAGATTTGGTGAAGAATACATTTCTCGTTCGTCACCAGTCGACCTTGTCTCCGGGACGCGGATCGATGAGCATCCTTTCGTCAGGTTCACGTTCAATTACAGATCTATGGGTATGATCTTATAGGTACTCCACAACGATGAGCCACTGCTAATGTATGCCCTATTTCTTTTTAAGATATGCTCGTTGCTAAAGGGATTGCTCCTGGCCGAACAGAACGGACACTTCACATGAAGATGTTAAGACAAGAAGAGGTACAAACAGAAATCCGACAATTGGAGGTACGTTATTGTGATTTCTAATGCCTCTCAAACTATTAAAGGCTTTCATCTTCTAGGCGCGTCTCAAATTTTTGAGGGCCTCGGTTGGACAGACGTGTGCCGAGAATGAAACCTCAACGAGGCGCCGAATAAAGCAAGAAGAATCTCCCACATTCAGCCATAATCCTTTCGGCAATCTTTAAACATATAGAATGAACGTTCATTATGAGCACGATATATCATCGTGTCGGTGTGATGATATTTAAATAGCTAGGGTGTCGTGGTGAAAGTGAGGGATACAGATGTACGCAATAAAAGTATACGATTAGATGAATTGGAAAATGCAATCATGAGAGAATGATAGAATATTGTCGTAAAATTATGGAACTAAACAAATACTATGACGGGTTTTCGGAACCGGATGTTGGCCTGAGCTTTCGTAACCCCCTCCGTATCGAGAACCGATGATGTGGTCCATCAGAGCTCCCCTTCCCATCGGCGCTCTTCTTGCCTGACTTGTGTCGACCAGCCGTTCGAGTAAAGTCGGTAAGGTTGCGGCTGCTTGTCCTCTTCTCCGACAGATGGCTCTGCATCCTACTCATAGCCACTCCTCCTTCCTCGGTAGCAAAATCAAATCCACGATGCACCGACCGTATACCGGTCGACATATCTGTTCGACTGGCAGATCGAATGTCCACGGCTGAATGTAATCCAGGTCTCGATGGACCAGCAGTCATGGATGCGTAACTCGACCGAGACGTTCGTCTTGAAAGCGCATCATCTCCATCAACTGGTCTCTTCATGGCTTTGAGGCCGATACCTTCTTCATAATGCGTGCTGCGCAGATCTCGGCCAGGGTCGACCTTTCGTATGTATCGCAGGATGTCGACGTCGTCAGGTGCAAAGCCGAACTTCCACGCTTTGGCAATGTATCGCGGCGCCAGTGAAACACATACGGTAATTGGAAGGGAGAGCCAAAAGAGTGCGGATCTGAATAGATAGATGTTGTTACCATAAACAAGGGTAACGAACCACCCGGGGGAGATGGCGTTATAGACGACCTATCAGCAGGTAAGCAAGAGACTGTCATACAAGTAAGAATATCCACGTACCGTGTATAACCATAAGAGAATAATACCAATAAAGACAGCGAAGAATACCCAACCGGTCCAGACATTGGTATTTAAACCGTTGTAAAGGTTAGCAACAATGACGGCGGAGAACACCATTGTCTGGAAAACGGTCAGTCAGACAAGCCATGGAGGTCATACAGATGGCAACTTACGGTTGAGAATTCGAGTAGATATTGGTCGTAGCCATCAGTTCGTGAAGTGGGAGAAAAGTAGCCGTAGAGAATAAGGAAAAATATAATGGCAGACTTAAGACACTTTAGCGACGTAAACAAGCGAAGGTAGTAGGCAACCTACTTGGTATACACCGTCGAACATATAGACGGTAAACCACTTAAGGCCGAACCATTTGCCTTCACGGCCGTAACGATACAACTCGGGGATAGCCATCAAGACGTCCGCGTCTGTAGTCTCGTATCAGAGACTGATCCGGAAGATGAGAACAACCAAATACCTATTAATCTATCAAAGAGACCGATGGCAATAACAGGCGCAATAGTCCAGAAGGAATTCCAGAACAGGAGATATGTATATTCGAATACACTGAACGAAGCATCCGGTCAGTTCCGCACTGGAAAATGAGAAGAAGAACCCTTACTAGTTCGAACTCCAACCACAATAAATTTGGAACCACCAAAGAACGCCGATACAAACAATGTTCTTGTAGAAAAAATTTAAAATCCTTTACCGGGCATCAAGGAATGGTTACAGTTGGAGGATATGCATTACGTACATGTTTCCGTTGCGAGCGTATGACCAATGCCCATGAACAAAAAGCAACCGTTTAAGGAATCGGAACTGTCGACTAATTAGCATGCGTCACTGACGATGATCGAGCTTGAACGTACCTGTGCTATAGCATAGTCCGACGAGTTCACTGCCTGCAGTCCTTCTTCACCAGAAATCCCAACACCAACGTCCGCGGCCTGTGAAAGAAAGATCAGTGAACAAAGTACAAATAATTGACGGTTGGGCACGAACCTGGATCATGCTAACGTCGTTGGCCCCGTCTCCGATAGCCAAAGTCATAGCACCCAGACCGTCCTTGACCAGCCTGACGACCAAAGCTTTCTGTAGAGGAGATACACGACAGCAGATCACGCCTTCGCAAAGCATTGCGAGTCTCAGAAGTAAGCTTTTATGCTCTTCATCACCCAAAGCCTGAGACAAGCATCAGTAAGGACGCACAGATAGAAACGAAGACGGTACTTGCATAGTCCAGCGCCGTGCCGTCAATGACCAGAACGAATCCACCAGGTCGATCGCCGTTATTCGGTCCTACAATCGAGGAAATTCCGGTCTCGATCCTTCGCAATGCATTATCGTCCCTAGAAGAGACGGATGCCAACTTGACATCCTTCACGAAGGGTTCGCTTTCATCAAGAATCCCACTTTCAGGGAAGAACTCCTCGACCGCGTGAAGCATTTGCTGATAAACTGGCCGAGAATGATTGTTTCCGCCCCTGATAACGATGATGTTGGACTCTCGACCGATCAGGTTGGTGCTGTGTCCGATAGCTGTAGAACGACGTCAGCAGAAGTCGAGGGAGAGGCAGTGCAACCCACCAATAGCCGTCTCCAGCTTGTCGCCAGTCGCTACCCATACCTTGATACTAGCGCGCTTAAGATCGGCAATAGTTTCCGGTACGCCATCCTGCAGACTATCTTCGATAGCTGTGGCACCCAATAATCGTAAATCATGTTCCAGTTCGTCGGAAACGATTTCTATGCGTGCCTCCCGGTTATCAAGCGCCACGGTGGCTTCATGGTAGCGTTCGCTCCAAGCAGCATATTCGTCCTCTGTAACCTATATAAGTGGACTGGTACATCTGAAGGACAAGGCTCTCACCGTTGATGACTTTGTATGCCAGAGTCAACGTCCTTAACCCTCCGTTGGCAAATTCACTTAGATGCATCTCGGTCAGCTCCCGCAATCCCTCGTCTCCAGTTTTCCGTAATCGTTCGAATATAACGTTGTCTGCTCCCTTCGACAATAGGAATAGTCTGCCGTCAGCATCGTCCAGCTTTCTCAGCACCACGCTCATCCTCTTCCTGGCACTGGTGAACTCCAAGATGTTGAGGAGCTCATAGCGTTCCACGTCGTCCGGGCCGGTGGACAAGGGCGTTTGCAAGGTCAAAACTTCCCTATCACGGCCACGGAAGACATAACCCACATCCGCCGCCGCACGCACGAGTGCTGCTTCATCCGGACTCTGTGCCTTGTATTCGATCTTCCCCGTGCCGCGATCGATGGAGGTAAGAACGGTATGACATAAGGCCAGGACAGAGAAAAAGCCATTCAAAGCCCGCGCATGAGCAGCATTCCCCGACATCGAGCTAGACTGCAGGGCAGCAGCAATGTCCTGCTCGAGTGAATCACAGTGGAAATGTGTTTCTACGGGCTTCCCTGGCACGGGAGTCGGTTCGGTAGCAGTCGCTGAGGATCCTTCAACGCTGGCGTTGGCGGCTTGATCGTCTGCCGAGATGGCAGCCTGCGATGCCGCTGGAGGTGCTTCTTCGACATCACCAATGTACACTTTACCGCCGATCGAACACTGTCGAAATATCATAGCGTTCTGAAAGCATCATAAGAAGCGGACAGGCGATATTAATTATAATGGCGTACCTGAGTCAGAGTACCTGTCTTATCTGAGAATATGTATTCGATTTGTCCAAGATCGTCAGATAAGTTCCATGACCGAGCGAGAGTCGCTTGATTTGTCTTTGGGTACCAGATCTCGTAGTCGAAATATATGAAGGCAGCTTGGCATGTCCTAACAAATTCAATGGAGATGTACAGTGAAATAGGAACGATGTTTTGGAACGTGATAAGAGCGAATGCCCAAGTGACGAGGCCGTTGATGGAAGGATTATCGTCATTTTGAGTGTCACCGTAGAGCCACGGCGCGCCCTGAGGATACTTTTGATGCTCTAAGACAGAATCAGCGATGGCACAAGCAATCGCCATGCATGCAAGGATTAACAAGTTGATAAAGCTTTTCAATAACTGTTAGCGTACCGGATGCGAAGATAATTCTGGTCGACTTACACTTGGGGATTCATTTGTCTCTCTACTTTGCTCCTCTTGCTAGGTGTGCCACCTGAGTTCTGCACGATCTTTGTGTCCTCGCCCGTGAACAGAACGAGCCCAATAACCCAGCCAGTATTCCTCAGTACCGTTCCCCGCAATAACGTCATCTGGATATCCGCAGGAGCCTTTTCACCGTCTGCCCTTATCGTGGAATTTAAACGGAACATGTTGTTATCCGGACGATCCAAATCGACGCTGAACTTGCTTTCAGCGCATGCTTTGGCGGTCGCCAGATGCGTCAGCGTAGGAACAGCGTTTCGGGATTTGAGGTTGGTTTCTCCATCCAAGTTCTTCGTCTCAACGAACGCGACATTCTCGTCCTCGGACGTCGCGCATATGAGAATATCGGCAGGAAGAGACTCGTTGTCCAAGATTTTCACGAAATCGCCAACACGAACATCCTCCCAAAGCGCCTTCTTCCAATGCGGACTGGTGTGGGTGTGACGGCTGAAGAGATGGAGGTGGTGGTGGGGCTGTTCTGTGCCGTCGTCGAATTCAATAGCAGGAGGCGGTAAGACTGGCGAAACTGGAGCCGATTCCTTCCCTTCGACCTTTTCCGCAAGCGGAGCAGGCGCTTTCGTTTTTCTAAACCTGTCAGGAATAAGGTAACGGTTTATATGGTGCGTGAGGTCCCGACTCTTGTCTCCGGTAATGTTGGTATTACTCCAATCTCCGCCGGCGAGAACGCGGACACTACCTTGATTAACGCGAGCATCAGACTGATGGCGTTTAATATCCTCGTAAGCATCCTTTATGGCGGTAATTCCGAGGACGATGAGAAGAGGAAGAATAACGAGACCGGGGGAAATGGTGGAGAACTTGGGGAAGAATTGTAGGATAGCAATTCCAAGGAAGAAGCTGGAGACTGCTTAGTGAATTCGAAGAAGCTCAAGTAAAGAGGGACGTACACGTTCGCTACCCGCCTGAACTGCTCAAGCAGATTCCGCGGTAGAAAGGTAACAACGTTATACTTCGAAGTGATGACTTGGTTCGATGTAAAGACGTGCTCCTTCTTTATCCGCCCCTTCTTGTCATAATAGTCTTCTGGCAGGCTTTCGTTGACATACACCGTCCGTCTTGGTCCGGGCGACCTTTTCTTCACGAAAAGGGTCTCGATGTTGAAGGCCGCAATTTTGTCGTACCAAGCCGCAACACGGCTAAACTTGCCGGGCTTGGACATTGGGGCTTTAAAGTAGTCTTGGGTAGGTCGTAACTGTGGTCGTGGTCGAAGAAAGGTGAGGATGGCGGTAAAGACGGCAGTCAGAAAGTCATGACAGATACAGATGATGGACTGGAAAGAGTAAGAGCGAACGGTACCGGCGGTGCTGACCGTGCTGATGCCTTCTTGCCCACGTAATGAGGTCGTCATCCGCCCTGAAGCACTACACGGACAAACACTCCCGAGATCGGAAGTTGGTGGAACCGATGTGGGTACGACTCGTCCAAAGTTCACGACGAGCAGACGATTGTTCAACACAAGGAAAATGCGAGGAAAGGTGCAAGCGGCCGCCTGCCTCTTTTGTGCACTTCGAGCTGACTCTCAGCATGTTACTCATTTCATTTGCAGCGCCATAAATTTCACTCGGGGTACCGTCGCGTATCAGCGTTCGCGGGTGGATGGCTTGCGCCCGCTGCAATCGAATTGTTGTCATAAAGATATGCAAGTCTTTCCGGCATTCTTTCGCGCTTATTGAACTTTGTATTGTTCTCCTGTTCGGAAACCCGGGAAGCTGACATTTGATTCGCTGACCGATGCTTCGATCGTAAGTCTAAACCAAAAACTCGGTACTCGTCTCGGGACTGACCGCATTAGTCATCGTATCACGTCCAGGTATGCCCAGATCCAGATCCAACATACGGTCTCATACGGTGCTCCGGAGCGAAGCGGTGTTCCTATCTTCAAATTCTCGCAGGGGACCTTAATTTCGTACTTAATTTTCGCTCGCTTCCAAACCTCGTGGCTATTTACCGAACCACTAACGTTTTCATCGTAAGTATCCTTGCATTTGTACACTTTTCTCAAAGTGTCATAAGGTGTTAGTCGTAGATCCCTTCTCCCGGCTTTTCAAGTCGCATTATTTACACGGACTTCTAACAATTAGGTGAGGTTTTCCAATCGTCACGTCACCCATCAACGTATCACATACCTATCATAGTGATGCACGGGTACTTGCGGAGACGACTGAGCTTTGGCTGTCCGGGGTCCCTATGTGCATATAGCAAGCCCGATTTGGACGTCAAGCACTTTGTTGCCACGGATGATTTCAATCGAAGCGGTCCGCATCAGTCCGCATCTGGACAAGATAGAACGAACAGCAGACATAATGCTCGATACCTATTTCCTTCCATTAGTCTATGACTAAATCGCGTGCTGATCCTTTTGAAGGAGGAGAAAAGAACTTGAACGAGAAGACCCGCAACATCAGTTGTCACTGCTGTAGGGACGTCACCAGTTCCGAGTCCCACTAACAGGTCTTCTGATGAATAAGTTTCAAGGCTTGATGCATGCCTCCAGTGCAGCTACCGCTCAAAAAAAAAGCCTCGAGTTGAGATACTTACATCATATTCCCTTAGTACGCGTTGAAATCGATCCTCGGATGCCGCCTCGTTCTTCTGGTCCCAAAATCTAAACTGTCAACCTCACATACTCTAGCGTATATCTAAATTCTAAGCTGTGATGGCGGAGTTCTCCATCCTGCGCTCCACGCCTGCTTCCCTCAGCCATAATGCGCGAGCCTTTTAGCTGATAAGATGTACTGACTACTGATATTTCCAGCGCCTCGACAGTGAAGATATGACTTCCCCATGGACTCCATCTCCGTTGACTCTTGTGTGTCGCTAGTTCGAGATAATACTCAAAGAACTTTGAAGGTCCTGTCATGTGTTCCACCATTCCGCCTTATTTCATAACATTGCAACAGTCGAGGCTAACCTGAGCCGTCATCACAGGGGTAGGCGGTACATCTCCCGGAACATCTCCCAATCACTACCTTCTGAGTGGACCATCCTCGAGACCCGAGTATGTGGCGATGACTTCTGGCGAGGCGGAGAAACCCCCAGAAGGTCTTACCCCGCACTTTCAAGCCTGTGTTCTACCGACTCGGGAAGTTCTTCATCGTTAGTGCGTTCACAGTCTAGGGACGGTTGTTCATTACCAGTACACAGATCCCAAGCTGGCTTTGGTCTTCTCTAGAAACGCACTGGTGCGGCGGCTTCGCATTAAATTATTGCAACCGAGAACTTGGGTGTGGATCCATCGGGTCAATGCCCAGATGATTCTATCCATATTCTCGTTAGGGAATAGTTGTGATTGTTGCGCCGACCCAACCCTCCATCATGATGGCCTTTCACTGAATGGTCACGTCCCGAAAGTATTTCGTCACTGACCTCGTCGAGAGTCCCGATTTATCGTGTCAATATTACAATGATGATCGCCTTCTTGTGCTTACTCCAGGATTCGGAAACCAGCAGTGCGGTCTTGCAATGATGATTGTTCACCGAAAAGACTCCTACGACTTGCTTACGACTGACTAACGTCGATCCAGGTTCGCTGATATTGTCATGGTCTGCCAAACCGGGAGTCATTACGTGACAATATACTCTACCTATATCAGGTTCTGCGTGATGAGAGCGGTCGGGAATACACCCCCCTGCCATCTCATATCTTGGTGGCATAGACCCCGGGCCTGAAGGTCCAAGGAATATCTCGAAACTCACTTCCTTACCAATCCGAATATCAGCCTTACCTGGCCTGATTTGCGATCGCGTAGATATCCCGAAGGTGATACTAGAGCCAACAGATTTTATTGGTTATTCTTTTCCATAATAATCACATTTGCGATAGGATTCACGATTTTGCTTCCACCGCGGTGGAATTCAACGACCATCGTATCCTCCTACATACTGATCATCGCTCTACCCATCGTCTTCGGAGTTTACAAGATGATCCGACCCTCAAAGGTGATTAGCCCGAAATATTCACCTTGTTTTCTGAAGGAAGGCGTAAACAGTGGCAAGTGGTGATAAAGAACGGAAGGACACCGTCGATACCGATTATGAGAGATGTTTCTTCCTTCATAAAGGTGCTGGACTCGAGATCTTATCATACGAGTAATAACCTAAGATCGACAAACCCAAGATCGACTAAAGTAACTAGGGTTCTCCGTCTTACAAATGTTGGAGTTGGTTCGATGCCACACAATTAGCTATTGCGAGAAATGCTACTGCCAGTGTAGCAAGGCCAGTAGGAGGGTATTCTTATCAAGTAGCTAGCTGTGGCTACCTTCCCATGGTCCGTACAACATATGTACTATCCTGCGCCTCCTTCCATTTATGGAACCGTCCCTTTGTTCTTCATCGCCAGTGAACAATGGTATCCACGTCGCATAACATCAACAAAGTGCACAAACAATCTATCGATCCTGCAGCCCGTGATTCTCCAACCACTAACGCCACCACCGTGCCCAAACAGCATCTGACTTCAGTTCCAATTGACCTTGCTCGACGCTCGTCTTCCTCCCTTCCACATTGCCACCATACCCCAATCCATTGCCTCGATGGCCTCCTACCCGCTGCGTCGCATCCCGGCGCATCGATTCAACAAGCCTAGCTGGCTCATGGCGCCAGACCCGTCGATGCTCCCCATCCCAGTGTTCAACGGCACTGCGTCGCTCAGTGTTCAAAGGCAGTCGCTCGTCATCATTCATGCCACCCTCCCCATCTCCTCCCATTCCTTACCCTCGACTGAGCCATGTGTCTTCCCTCCGCCTCCAACTTATGCCGAAGTCATGGACATGGACGACGACCTACCACTCGCCGAAGCCATGCAACGTGCACGGGCGATAGACCCAATAGGCTACGTCGCTGAAGCCGTTCATCCTGAAGATCTCCTGCCACCGTCATTCGACGACATTGCCCGCATGGAGCCACACCTACCTTGGGAGGAAGTGATGAAACGAGCTGGTAACATCGACCAGGTCGCGCTTATCAGGGATACAATTTCGAGGCATGGCCCTGATGGACTGGTGACCTCATTTGAACGGCCAAGTGAACTTTCGAGTCTTCTTGGACCTCAGACGGTATCCCGCCAACCATCCACTAGTATACCGGTGACGATAACCGAATCTTACAGCCATTCATCGATGGACACAGAAGAGGCAAAGAGGTCTTTAATGATTTTGTCTTCTAGCAAAGACAGAATCAGGAAAGAGCTCAAAACCTATTCCAAGTTCATCGCGATCTGGTTGCATGCAACGATCACAAATCGATCCATGACTCAACCGGCTACAGAGTCAGCAAGGTGAGCACCATAATTACTTGACGGGAATATCAACTCACACGGAATAATAGTGTCTGGAAATCTTGGTCAACATTTAGCGAGACAGTCATTGTCATCCAGGAAATCATGGAGACACTGTCATTGGACCACATCACAATATTCCACGGCTTGGTATATATCAGAAGACTGTTCGGAGGATACTACATCCATGAGGACGAGGCTTACTTGCGGAACACTCCGACTATCATCGCACGAGTGTTCTTCGCCGGCTGTCTCCTAGGCTTCAAATACTGCCAGGACGACTGTTCGGTGAGGTCCTGGTAAGCAATGAGCATCTATCCTGTGAGGAAGGAGGCTGACTGTTCTTTTAGGGCTACGGCGATGGGCATTGACCGTCGTACTGTGGATGAAATCGCCCGCCACGCCTTACATGGTCTCGGTCACCGACTCGATATATCACCCAACGACTGGAAAGCATCCTTAGAGGATTTGCACCGGTTTGCGGCGACATGCTCCTTCCCTACTGCAGGCAGCTACGCGAGGACGGTCATTATTAACATCTTGGACGAGCTCAAAATTGATGCACCTCCCGGCATTCCCCTCAGAGCTAGAACGAGCGTTAGCGAACAGGGAAGTACGGAGCGCCCATCGATCACCCACATTTCGGGTATCTTCACTGGTGCCGTTTACAGTCCACGAATTGTCTTGAAAGCGGCGGAAGGGCGTCCTGCGGCACCTTGGGATGTACTGAACGACTCCGTGATGGGGCATGACACGAGGCACCACAGCGCGTCTAAGCAGAGCCTCGAACATCAGAACCGGCGGGACACTGCTGGCGGTAGGGTGTCAATCCAACATAGCGTGAGAGTGGAGAAACAGTCCTTCAGCATGCAAGGAGATTCGGCGGGAAACAGGCAACCATTTCGACATACACAAAGCATACAGCTTGATGACGTTTCATTCGGCACGCGAGCTGATACACGGAATGACCTTTCACTCAGATATGGCGCTGCTATGATAGCCGGATGGGATAAAAGACCTAACGTACAGTCCCTGAAGACGCAGCCTCCTTTGGTGTCTCGGAGTGTCCGGGATCGCAGTATGATCTGGCAATCCGATAACGGGATCTCTGGACAACGCCCAGTGTCTGGTGGCCTGATTTTCAGAGGACCCAACGAGACCAACATCTGGGCTCCTCAAAGGGGAGAATATCCAAGTGACAGACGGTTTCCGTGGCAAGGGAACCAAATCGGTTCCAGGACACCCCTCTACGTGTGACTACGAGCCTCGCATCAGCGTCGAATTGACAAGGAAAAAACATACCGTTGAATGTTATGTTGTTCTTATCTTCAACTAGTTCTGTTTTATGGCTTCAACTCTGCACCATTCCTATCTTGTCATCACTTGATATCAGGTGTGCAGCTCGTCGACCGTTCCATCTTCGACAGCCAGCACGTCTTACAGCGCTGACCATACATCCATCCTTATCACCCTATCGATTGTCATGGACATTGAACATCGTTATCATCTAAGGCGACGCTTACCTTTCTGAAATTCCTATCGCCGTTGTGTCCTCTTGTAACGTAGTGTAAGATATTGCAAATATAGCTGATGAAAACTTAAAGTCTGCGTGAATGAGAGCTAGCCCAATGCAACGATAAGAAGAGCAACCTCACGACGAGATCGATGATGGATGGAAGGAAAGACAAGTAGCCAAATTCGGCAAGTCCTCGTTCGCTACTTTACCACGATGAACTCCCTGCGAGAACTAAGTTCTTCCAACACTGTACTCTACGGACTCGAGACCTTCTTCATCGTTGGTGCTTTCATCGGGGGGCTGATTGCTCCCTACTCAGATCCGACGCTGGGCCTCGTCTCGTGTGGAAAACGTGCAGCGGCTTCGCCTTATATATAATATTGTTGCTATGGAGAACTTGGGTGTTCACTGTTCGGGGATGGGTCCATCGGGTCCATGCCCAGATGATTCTATCCTCGTCAGGGAATAGCTATGATTATTGTGCCGATCGAACCTTCTATGGCCTTTCACTTAATGGTCATGACCCTTAAAGTTTTCCGTCGCTGACCTCGTCAGGAGTCCTGATTTATCGTGTCAGTATTACGATGATGGTCGCCTTCTTGTCCATCCTTCGAGTTCCGGGAAACAGTATTGTGGTCTTGCAATGGTAATTATCGACCGAAAAGACTCACGACTGACTAACGTCGATCTAGTTTGGCTGATAATGTCACGGTCTGCCAAGCCGTTCATTACGCGACAGTATCTTTGACTGGTTTCAGATTCTACTAGGTAAGTGATAGAGAATACTCATGTTTTGCAATATAAGCACTGAGACCTGAAGCTGAAGTCATGAAGGTCCAAGTATTATACCGAAACTCGCTTTCTTACCAATGCAATACTAGCCTTACCTGGCACGCATCGCGTATATATTTATTCATACACTAAGCTGTCCGACGGATATTTTTTCCCCCATCAGAATGACGTTTACAACAGGATTCACAGACTTTCTTCCAGGCCAGTAGAATTCAACAGCGTTCACATCTCGTGCGTACTGGTCATCGCTCTACACATCCTCTTCGGAGTTTACAGAGCAACCTGACCCACAAAGGTACATAGCATAAAATATGTCGGGTTGTTTTACGAAGGCGTAACAAGTGGAGACCACACGCTACTGTTTCCTTCTTTGACAAAGAACGGAAGGCCGCCGACGATTATGAGAGGTAGCCCTTCCTTCGGAAAGACGCTGAACTTGGAGTCTTACCCTACGAGTAGTAACCTGGCATCTTCGAAATCTAAGTAGCCATAGGCTTCCACGAGAGGCTATCTTACAATATGTTAGGCTTGGTTTGCCGCTGCACACAATGTAATGCGCTATTGCGAGAAATGTTACCCACACATAGTAATGTCAGTAAGAGAGTATTCACATCCAGACGGTAGGTATCTCTTACTGGCTTTCCGTGTCCGGATAATTAAGGCTATCCCGTACCTCCTGCCGTTCACGGAACCATCCCTTTGTTCTTCATCGCGATCGGCGTTAGCAATCAGCTTTGTTAAGAGTGAACAACGGTATCCAAGTCGCATAACATCAATAAAGTGCACAAACAACCCATCGATCCTGCTGCCTGTGATTCTCCAACCACCGACGCCACCACCGTGCCCAAACGGCACCTGACTTCCCACTTCCAATTTACCTTGCTCATCTTCCTCCCTTCCACATTGCCACCATATCCCAATCCATTCCCTCGATGGCCTCGTACCCGCCGCGTCGCATCCCAGCACACCGGTTCAACAAGCCTAGCTGGCTCATGGCGCCAGACCCGTCTATGCTCCCTGTCCCAGTGTTCAACGGCACTGCGTCGCTCAGTGTCCAAAAACAGTCGTTCGTCATCGTTCATGCCACCGGTATCGTCCCCTCCCATTCCTTACCCTCGACTGAGCCATGTGTCTTCCCTCCGCCTCCAACTTACGCCGAAATCATGGACATGGACGACGACCTACCAATCGTCGAAGCTATGAGACGCGCGCGCGTAATGGACCCGATAGGCTACGCCGCCGAAGCCGTTCATCCTGAAGATCTCCTACCACCATCGTTTGACGACATTGTCCGCATGGAGCCACACCTACCTTGGGATGAAGTGATGAAACGAGCTGGTAACATTGACCAGGCCGCGCTCATCAGGGATACAATTCCGAGGCAGGGGTCTGACGAACTGGAGGCCTCATTTGAACGACCGAATGAAGTTGCGACTCTCCAGATGATATCGCGCCGACCAATTAGTATATCAGAGACGATAACCAAGGTTTACAACCAATCATCGATGAACACAGAAAAGGCTGCGAGGTCTTTACTGATTTTGTCTTCTAGCAAAGACAGAATGAGCAAAGAGCTCAAAACCTTATCTACATACATCGCAATCTGGTTGCATGCAACGATCACAAATCGATCCAGAGGTCAACCGACTACATATTCAGCAAGGTGAGCACCATAATTACTTGACACATGGAATGTGAACTCACACGGAGCAATAGCATCTGGAAATCTTGGTCAACATTTAACGAGACCGTCATTGTCATCCAGGCAATCATGGAGACACTGTCATTGGACCACATCACGATATTCCACGGCTTGGTATACGTCAGAAGACTATTCGGAGACTATTACATACAAGAGGACGAGGCTTACTTGCAGAACGCTCCCACTATCGTCGCGCGAGTATTCTTTGCCGACTGTCTCCTAGGGTTCAAATACTGCCAGGACAACTATTCGGTGAAGCCATGGTGAGCATTGAATAATTATCCCATGACGAGAGAGGCTCACGATTCTTTCAGGGCTTCGACTATGGGGATTGACCGTCGTACTGTGGAAGAAATCGGCCGCCACACCTTACACTGTCTTGGTTACCGACTCGACATATCACCCAACGACTGGAAAGCATCCTTAGAGGATTTGCACCGGTTTGCGGCGACATGCTCCTTCCCTAGTGCAAGCGGCTACACGAGGACGGTCGTCAACGACTTCCTCGACAAGCTCAAGATTAATTCACCTCCCGGCATTCCCCTCAGAGCTAGAACAAGCGTTAGCGAACAGGGAAGCACTCAGCCACCATCGCTCACCTACATTTCGGGCATCTTCACTGGAGCGGTGTACAGTCCACGAATTATCTTGAAAGCGGCGGAAGTGCATCCTGCGTTACCTCGGAAAGTACCGAACGACTCCATGGAGGGGCGTCACACGGGACAAAATAGGGAGAATTTGCTCAGCGCGTCTACGCAGCGCCTTAGACTTCGGAACGAACAGGACAATGCTGGCGGTAAGGTGTCAATCGAACATAGGATGCGGTTGGAGACACAATCCTCCCGCACACACGGAGTTTCGGTGGGGAATGGGCAAACGTTCTGGCATGCACAGCGCATACAGCCCGATCACGGTTCATTCGGTATGCAAGGGAATACACAGAATGACCTTCCGGTCAGTCACAGCGCTGCGATGATGGCCGGAGGGGATATTAGACCCAACGTACAGTTCCTCGAGACCCAGCGACCTCCTTTGGTGTCTCGGAGTGTCCAGGATCACCGTATGATCTGGCAATCTGATAATAGGATGTCTGGACAACGCCTGGTGTCTGGCGGCCTGATTTTCAGAGGACCCAACGAGACCAACATCTGGGCTCTCCAAGGGGGAGAATATCCAGGCGACCAATGGCTTGCGCGGCAAGGAAGCCAGATCGCTTCCAGGACATCTCTATGGTGACTACGAGCCTCATATCAACGATGGGGCTCAAATTGACAGAAACAAACCCATACCATTGAATGTAATGTTGTTCATATTCTCAAGGGATTTCGGGAAAAGCTCGACGACCCATCAATTCTGCACCATTCTTGCCTTGTCATCGCTCATCGATATCAGGTGTGCAGCTCGTCGACCATTCCACTGCCGACAGCCAGCACATCTTACAGTGTCGAGAGACATCCATTCTTATCGCCCTGCCGACTATCATGAGCACTGGAACATCGTTACCATCCAAGGCGACGCTTACCTTTAATAAAATCCCTATCATTGTTGTGTCTCTTGTCGCGTAATGTAAGATATTGAGAACAGAGCCGACGAGTTCTGAAAGTTTGCGCGAGTGAGAGCTAGCCAATGCAACCATGAAGAGACCTCAAGGCCTCAACGACAACGACGAGATCGATGATGATGGAGAAAAGCGAAGTGACCAAATTCGGCAAGTCCTCATTCGCTACTTCACCACGATGAACTCCCCGCCAGAACCAAGTTCTTTGAAGTTCTTTCAACGCTGTGTTCTACCGACTCGAGAGGTTCTTCATCGTTAGTGCTGTCACCGTAGGTACGATTGTTCCCTACACAGACCCGAAGCTGGCTTTGGTCCTCTCTGGGAAATGCATTGGCAAGGCGACTTCGCCTTATATTATCGCTATGGAGAACCCGGGTGTTCAAACGTTCAGGGATGGTCAATGCCCTGATAATTTTCTCCATATTTTCTGCAGGCAATAATTATGTTTATTGCCACAGCCAGACCCTCTATTATTTTACACTCAATGGGCATGTCCCTAAAGTTCTTTTGTCGCTATACCTCGTCTGGCGTCTCGATTTATTGTGTTAGTATCACGGTTATAGTCCCCTTCTTGTCCTTCCTCCAAGTTTCGAAAATCAGTATTGTCGTCTTGCAGTGGTGTGTAATCGTTGTCCGAAAAAACTCTTGCGACTGACCAATGTCGAGACAGTTTCGCCGATATTGTCATAGTCTGCCAAACAGTTATGAATTCGGACAGTGGTGCTCCTTTGCCTCCTGTCAAACTCGAGAGCTACTGCGATTATACGCTGCTGTACGCGGTTACTAAAGCAGAAACCTAATCACGCAACAATATCTTTTGTTTATCAGGTTCTAACTGGTAAGTGATGGAGAATATACATCTTCCGAGCTACGGAACTCGTATCTTGGCGACATAGGCCCCAAGGAATATCCCGAAACTCACTTCCTTACCGATCCAAATACCAGCCTTACCTGGCACGAGCAACCATGGCCATATATAGTTCATCGATAGGATATGATCTCCAGCGGATTTTATGCGTTATTTTTTCACCCGACAGTTTTGCAGACACAGCGGGGTGATGACTATTTTGAGGCAGTCAAAATAGAATCAAAGTCCAAAATGTTGCATTTTTGCCTGATCAAAATTCGGGGAATTCCTTAATAAGGAAATATCGAAGGATTTTGATTCTATTTTGACCATCCGAAAATAGTTGCCGCCGTGCTGTGGGAGGATGAACTGTGACGGTGATGGTAATATCGAAAACGGGCATTATATCCTTGAGAAAGGCTAGCCTGGGAATGAAAAGTGACACCGAAAATTGTTGGCAGGCCTCGTTGATAGCGGCAGGATTGGCTATGAGGCGACGCTCATCTGAGCCTCGCATATGGACATGGTGGAGGGAGGAAAGAAGTAGAGTGGGGTGGGGGCACACCATTTCAAGTTGATGGGCCACGAGTATGATCACGTGTCTATATCCATTGAACGACTTTTCTTCATACGGATCGTTGAGTCTGGTTTACGATCACGCGTCATCGTCGTCGAAGGAGGCGTTGAATGCCGCCGCGGATCAACGGAGACCCCAAAAGGGAAATAGGAAAAATTGTTATTATTTGTCCTGGTCCGTAAAAGAAAAGGAAATTATGTAGCAACTACGAAGCGACCTCATCCACTCTCGCCAAGTTGAGGGCACCACGGCCAAATCCTTCTGCAACAGCCTTGAATCCATTCTCTTTGACTTCAGACAAGAACAATTCATGCTGATCAGCCAAACGCTCGTTATTCCTCCTAATCTCCCGTATCACACTATACTCCCTGGCGCAGTTTGGACATTCCGTATCGTTGTCCATCAAACAACTGCAAAAGCAATGAGCATTGAATACAAAAAGGGAGCGACTGGACGAACCGTTGATGATAACTATGGTTACACATAAAGTGCACACTCGGAAGATCAAGCTGCCCACCGCATCTCGAACATCGAGTAACATGGAATACCCGGGGATGTTCGGGATCAGAAAGGTCTTGTACCTGCTTTAGCTTGGCCGTCGTCTCCATCCTGTAGGAGTTCGTCCATTCCTGGTCCTACGAGAAACGTCGTAATAAGAAAAGAAAAGAGCCAGACAAACTCCCTCACCGTTTGGATCTCACTCCTTGCCTCCGTAATACGGGTCATCAACCATTCCTTTACGAGCCCAACACTCGCTACTGAATTCCGGCTCAACACCTGTATGACACCCAGTGGCGGCATAATACCCTCTCGGTTAATATGCTCCAACACATCCTTAACATCCTCCTGATGCCGACTCAACAGCTCAGGCGTCGACGTCAAGAACCTCAGCACCAACGGATACAACTGCGGATTCTCCGGCCCATATTGCTTCAGATGCTTCACCACCTCCGCCGACGCACCGGGTGCCGTCCCCTCCTTCTCCCTGTCCATCCAGAATCGAAGGACGTCCTCATACATGCCCATCCGCTCCCACAAAAGCACAAGGCCCTCTGTGTACCCCCGAGTCGAGCACAATATAAGCGCGTGAGTTCGGTCATAAGGAATGGTATCGCTGTTAAGCACCCGCATCGCCTTCTCCTTGAAATCCCCCGCGTCGACTGATGTATCGGTCTTCGAATTCGGGAGCGTCAAGTATAGCTCAAGGAGCGTATTCCATACCGCCACCTGATCAAGCTGGTCGGCTTTTTCATCCACAGGAGGATCTGAAGGTGGCAGCGTCCTGGGTAGGTTGTCGACGCTTTGGCCCCATCGACGCAATGCTACTGTCTCGAGGAAGATGACAAACTGGTCCATATGGTCAACAAAGTGCGCGAAGTACATCCGAGGAGAGAGCTGCTTGACGGGTGCAGGAGTAGGTTTGGTGGTGGTAGGCGTGATAGGCGGAGGCGTGGATGGACGGGACGTTTCGTGCGTTGATTCCTTTTGTGAAACCATATCTCCAGGTTTGACAGTTTTGATGGAAGGAGATGGTGGAGGAACATCGGCGACAGAGGTGCGGTTCAATGCTAAATATGAAAGGTAGGATGGTGCCGTGGCGGTCGGATTCGAAGCTATAATCGACATTTCTTCCACTTCAGGTGAAGATATTTCCGAAGAATTGGTACAAAGATCGATAAGTAACTGCGTCGTTTCAACGGGGAGGTTAGCCAACATCGCTCTGCCGTAGCGTGCAAGATTGCTCTCTGCCTAATGAACCAGAGTCAGTCAACCATAAAAATGCGCAGCGTAGTACAAACCGCATCCGCCCCCAACATTCTGAGGTATAACAGAGCGTCCTTGTAATTCTCCGCATCTTCAATTTGTATTCTTAGGTAGTCTTCATGGCGCTCGTACTTCTTAGCAAGGTACGAAGCATGATCGAAATAACCCGCCTGCCGACAAACACGAATAGCAGTTTCTAGGTCAAACGGGAGCTCATCTGAGTCCGTCGAATTTCGACGAGACTCGGTCTTGATGAAACTGTCCAGTCGAGAAACATCTTTGAGCTTGGTATACGTGTTGAGAAGAAGCGTCGTATGATCCGAGTTCGCCAGTCCGAGAGAATGTAGCTCTTGGAGGTAGTTGACGAGATTGTGTATGCGTTGTGCATCAAGGAACTAGAATTACAACATCTGAGATCGCTTTATTCAAAGGAAGAAGAGAAACAACCTTTCGAATGACATAGCTGGGCTGCAGATGTCCAATGGTTTGGATGTATTGTTGCATGGCTGCGTCGTACTCACCCTTGTTATATAGGTGGTTACCGTACTGCTGATGAATACCAGCGACACTCGATTCGTCCAATCCCTGAGTTTTTGCCAAATTGAGCGCCAGTGGATACAAAGAGCGAGTGTAGAGCATGTCCAGCTTTTCTGACGTCGGGTTTTCTCTCAGGGCAAAGAGCTATGCACATGCTTAGTACATATCCAAGAGAGCAAAAAGTACATACATTACCATTGTTGGACAAGACATAAAGGTGCCCCCACGCAGATATGACCTCCCGGACACCCTCGGTGAAGGTACCACTATACGCTACCAATTTATTCTCAGGATCAAACAATGTCACTTTCGTGATATCACTATCTCCAGCATTTGTAGTCCGCGCTACGAAGTTGCGAACAGTTGCGGACGCAGCAGATGCAGTCGGTAGGAATGGAGGGGAGACAATGACGACGTAGTTGTGATGTGTATATATTGAGGATTTGTGCCCTGGTCAACATATTAGCAGAGAACTAATGGGCATCCTGAATGTTCTCACCTTCGTACGCCCAGCAGGCTCCACGCCCGTCTGTACCACAAACGTATATGGCCTCATCTCGTGCGACTATGATGTCCTTCCCTCGGTAGTCCATAGTAGCCAAACCAAGACCTGTACCAACTTCATCAACTACGACAGCTGCAGCACCGCTTCCGCGACCCGAAGCCTGGTATGAAAGGACACGATTTGTGGTGACTACAAAAAGGTACAAGTTCGGACTGTCTTCAGTGGGCTCGCGAAAATCCAAGCCTGTTATCGGCTCTGTTGGAGATTCGTGCACAGTCCGTGGTTTCGGAAGTGCAGTGAGGCCAGCGGAATTTGCGAGCGACTGGTCGAGGTGCCGGTATAGAAGGACGGATCCGTCTCCGAAACCGATGGCAAGGTACGAAAGTGATGCAGACAAGGCAACGGTAGACACCTAACAATCATAAGATACTTTGGAATATCTGTACTAGATGTGCCTTACAGGATGGGGTCGATTGCTGAGCTGCACTTTGACCGAACGAAGAAGTACTGGCGAGCCTGAACGCTTGTCTCTGTTTTCCAAGTCCCAAATCTTCAGAATTGGCGATCTGACGGCATCCTCTTCCTGCAAGATATTGCTAAGTTCATTCGCGAATGGTGCTGGAAACAGCGCACCCCAAGAGTGACCAGAATACGTTTCCGTTCCACCATATGTGTGACTCGTCCCCCGACATGGGCTACCCAACTGTTGACAGATTCAAAGTCACGATTGAGGACGTGTATGCTGCCATGAATATCCGCCACAAGGACGCCAGACGATGACGACGAAACGGTAGAAATTTCGAGGGTAGCCTGGAATGCCATTCCGTCAAATTGTTCTGCTGTACCGCAGACTGACGTACCTTGAATACATCCGGTGTGCTCTCAAAGTCATGAACATCCCTCACTTTCTCGACTTGGAAGAATGAGAATTGCCGCCACTGAGGGTACTTCAATGTCATCGTGAGATTGGTCGAATAAATAGTGCTATACTCACACCAGGCGCAGAGACATTCGAGGTTGTCATTGGCGGAAGCCACGTGAACAATATTGGTCCAATTACTGGAATAATAATATAAATAATGAATAAATAACACTACACAAGGCATTTTCACCTATAAATATGCAGGAAATATATAAAGTTTCTTTTTGGTAAATATGGTGCAAAACATTAAGTATTTCAAATATTTTCACTGTCACTTTAGTAAAAATACTTTAGGACAAATAATAATAATTTTTCTTATTCCCCTTTTGGGGTCGCCGTCTTGACCACCTTCTTCCATGATATCCGTAAGCATTTGGGACGGCATTCAAAGCGCCATCGTTAATTTTTATGTCGTCCGATAGGCATTCTTCGTGTTTAACCAGAAGGGTGAGGTTCTCATCTCAAGACTCTATCGTACCGACTTCAAGTGAGTCGAGGCCGTATCGCATTGAGGACCACAGATGATGATCAACTTTCCTAGGCGTTCTATCGCAGACGTTTTCAGGATACAAGTCGTGTCTAATACCGATGTCAGGTCGCCAATCATAACGCTGGGCTCGACGAGTTTCTTTCACGTTAGAATCAATAATTTGTATGTGGTAGCGGTGACAAAGTGCGTAGCTGTTGCGTATCCGAGGCCAGGTAATTTACATTTCGCACAGGAACAATGCCAACGCTGCGCTTGTGTTTGAGTTCTGCTACCGGTTTATCAATATTGCCAAGTCATACTTTGGGAAGATCGACGAGGAAGCCATCAAGAACAACTTTGTTCTTATATACGAACTTATCGACGGTGCAGTGACAAACCTCTCCCCTTCGCTTCAATGTCGCTAAATCCAGTGACCAGAAATCAACGACTTTGGATATCCGCAAAACAGCGAAATCGACACGTTGAAGACGTACATCACGACGGAGAGTATCGTGTCTTCTTCGGCTGTTGCTGTTGTACGCATTGTTCTGTCAGCTAAACCGTAGGCGTTCATGCTATGTGCAGGAAGAATCGTCGAAGATTACGGCGCAAGCGACGGGAGCGACGAGTTGGCGGCGCGGGGACGTCAAGTACAAGAAGAACGAGGCTTTTGTGGATGTCGTGGAGACTGTCAATCTAAGTATGAGTGCAAAAGGTGTGTGAAAGAGTTCTGTCCTCGGGTTTCGCAATGCAGACACTGGCATTTTGTCGAACAACTCTCAGCCTCTGCGGCCGGTGAGGGGAGACATTGCATGATTTCTTCATTTCTACCGGCTCCTACAGACAGTCACTCATGTTGTCACATAGGCACCATCCTCCGTGCGGATGTCGACGGACACATACAGATGCGTGCATATCTTTCTGGCACGCCAGAGTGCAAATTCGGATTGAACGACAAGCTCGTTATCGACAAGAGCGAAAAAGGTAGCAGCGATGCTGTTGAACTTGATGATTGTCGCTTCCATCAGTGTGTGCGGCTAAACGACTTTGATGCTGACCGGAGCATCAGTTTTGTCCCCCCAGATGGCGAATTCGAGCTGATGAGGTATGTGCATGGGTTCGTCGTGATTCAGCGTTTTAGATTGGTTTGCAGATACCGGGCGACAACGAATGTCAAGTTACCTCTGCGAATCATTCCTACGGTCACAGAAATAGGTACCACCCGCGTATCGTACGACGTTACAGTGAAAACGAACTTCAACAACAAGCTGTCTGCGACTAACATTGTCTTGCGAATACCTACCCCGCTGAACACAGTGAACGTGGAGTGCTCAGTGGCGAACGGAAAGGCAAAATATGTGCCTGCCGAAAACGTGGTTATTTGGAAGTATGTCTCGTTCCCTTTATTCGGTCTGTCCACCCCTGACAATCTCGGCAGAATTCCGAGGCTTCAGGGAGGGCAGGAATGTGCCTTTTCTGCTGTCGCTGAACTGACGAGTACAACAACTCGTCAAGTATGGGCTCGGCCCCCTATAGACGTTGACTTTCAAGTCCTCATGTTCACGTCGTCGGGTCTCATTGTCAGATTTTTGAAGGTGTTCGAGAAGAGCAACTATAATAGTATTAAATGGGTGCGATATCTCACGAAGGCTAGCGGTTCGTATCAGATTCGGGTATGTGTGTTTTATTGTTTCTCGCTATGGAAGCTTAAAAGACAAATATTTAGTTCTGACATCTCGTCGTCGACGGACAGCATAATCTATGTGTTGTATTATAGTGGTATTTATCATTTAGAAAATGTCTGTTTGGCTCCCCGGACAGGAGCTACGCAAGCCCTGCATAGACATAGTCGTCAAGGCGCTATTTCGATAGCTCCTGATCTTCGTCACAGCACCGTTTTCATCCACAGCGCGAGCAAAGCGCTTACCACTGATGATAATGATGTTCTCTCTCCATTGAATATCAGCGGCTGTTTAAACTTATTGGCATCAGATGGCGACGACTGAGGTTTGTCTTCAGAAAATGTTTACAGGAAACGGGTTGATCTCATCATATTGGCTTTGAACCTCTCGTTCCATAGATAAGGAGCCTTCCAGATTGTCTGCTACACTAACTCCAAAAATTCCCTCGTCCACTGAATCATGCCATGGACCCAATCCAGCTAGGGATTTGCCGACTAAGATCAAATTTAGCAACACCGTTTAGAACACCCTTGGCCACAGTGCCCGGGCCCTGCAGGCAATTCTTGGCCCTGGTGCTTCTGGGAGAGCCAAATAGATGTACTTATAATAGTAATATATTGCGCTTATATGATGCACGTTGCAGTACTTTGGCGTGGGACGTAGCATGTAGCATGGGTAGCATGACCCCACTTGAGTAGCCGTGTCACACCTTTCCGAGACGCGTCGACGACCTTACTCTCTCACGCCTCTAATCTCAGTCCTTCACCTTTATGTTCTGGAGGTGCTTTTTATCGTTCTCGTGCCCGTTATTCGTGCTCAACTTGGCGGCGTTGCCAACAGATTCGGCTTCAGCGCTGCCTCGGGTATCGATAGCCTTCTCGACAAGGAAGATGTGTCTCTCGAGGCCATACTGGATGAAGACGAGCTCCTTCAGGAATGCAAATCACAAAATACGAGATTGATTGATTACTTCCAACGGGTGGATGTTCTTCAGCAGTTGCTGGGCTACGTGACGGGTCAGATAGAGTGCGAGGAGAGGGGGCAGTTCAAGTGCGTCTGGTTGTTTCCGTATTCCAGCGTTGTTCTAGCTGACCATTGCTTGGGAAATTCCATAGGTACCCGTATGTGGCGACGGAGGTCTTGTGCAGCGAAATATGGTCCATCGTCGAGACCTGCATCAACGAGCAGACGCAGCTACTGGCGCCCTTCTGGGATTCTCTTCTCGACAGATCCCCCGAAGACATGAAGACGCAGATGGTGATGGCATCCCACTTCGCCAAGATAAATGCCATCTTCCTGAGCAAGAAACCAGCAGAGGTGAATCCTCTTCAATCTTTACCAAATGCACTTGTCAACACGTTCAGATGCTTGCATTCATCCAATCGCAACCCGACGTTGTCGAGAGGATACTACATCATATCGAAAATCCGTCGTTTGTCGATCTCTTAGTTCGCATCATTCAGCTCGATGAATATCAGGGAGGCGCTGGCGTTTTGGAGGTGTGTACTTGTGTTCTCTTAGTAGCCCATACACTGACGAGCAACAGTGGCTCTCCTCACAAAATCTCATGGCCCAGTTAATCGAGCGTTTGTCCCCCGAACATTCTCCTGAACTCCATGTAGTGGTAGCAGAATTAATCAAGGGTATCATCTCCTTAGCCACACCATCTCCGGGTTCCAGCGTTAGCGAGGGACTACAGAACGGAACATCATCTAATCTCTTCGCCCGTGAACTAGCACGCCATGGCAGCGTGTCAAAACTTGTAGGATACGCCCTACAGGATTTCGGACCAGATCATAACGTAGCCTCTGAGGACGACCAAGACGACAAAACCCAACCCCCGCTTCCTACCTTCGAATCGGCTACTTCATCCGTTATCCAATCTATAGGTGTTGTCATCGAGCTCATACGGAAAAATAACTCTGACTACTTCGAACCGTATCTATTCCACACCCTACGCAACCGGTTGATGCAAATACAGCATCAGTACAGCTCACAACCCGAAAATGTCACTAGAGAAGCGCTCGAACGCGCCATGGGTGAAATGGTGGATCGCATGGGAGTCGTGCATCTCGGACCTGTCTTGGAGATCATGAACGACAATCTCCATACGTTCCTCGACTATTTGAAGTCACCTCGAAGCTCGGTCAGTCAGCCTGTCTCTTGCATATATTGAGCTCATGCGTCCATGTAGACAGGGCCTGTTGGAACGACCGTGGGAATGGTAGTTCCACTCACCTTTGAACGATTCAGGATTTGTGAAATGATTGCCGAGCTGCTGCATTGTTCAAACATGTCTCTGCTTAATCGTCCACCAGAGCAGAACAAAATCTATGATGCTCAAGGTCGTCTGACAGGAGGGCTCGCTGGACTGGAAGAGCTTGCTAAATTGGTTGACGTACCTGACGGGCCGAACAACGACTCTATGGATGATATAGTCGACTCTATTGAGCCTTCTCTGGACCTTCCGGTGACGCATTCATCACATTCCCCGTCGTCTCTGGATTCGGACGAGGATATGAGTGATGACGACGCCATGGAGGAAATAATAATGCACGATGAACCTCCTACTACTACTCCACCCGGTCTTAGTCCCTCAGAGCCACCGCCTTCGAACACAATGTCATCACCATTCGAGTCCAATACTCAAGGAGCTGCGCTGTCCAGGATAGACTCGAGAGACAACGGCTCAGATTCTGATGCGTCATCGACAATTGGACAGCGGTCGCAAAGTTCGCGGAGAAATTCCAAGCGGTTTACATTACAAGAACCGCCCATCAACAAACCCATATTTGTCGGTGAAAAGATAAAAGCGCGCCTTCTGGAGTTGCGCATCCTCCCTACCCTATTGGTATGTTTCAAGTAATCTCCGGTCTTTGTACCCTTTTCAAGACGTTCTTCAGGACTTATTTTTCGAGTATCCATGGAACAATTTCCTACACAGTGCCGTTTATGACATCATACACCAGATACTCACTGGCAATCTAGACAGTGGATATAACAGAGAACTCGCGATTTCACTCTTCAGAGATGCGCGCCTGATGTATCGTATCGTGGAGGGACAGAAACACAACGATACCGAGAGGTGTGTTCCTTTCCGCCCAACCTATCTTCAACATTCATCAGACACCTCCAGCGCTAAGCCCAAAGGCGTACGCTTAGGATATATGGGTCATCTTCAACTAATATCTGAAGATGTACTCATCGCGCTCGAGGTCTTCCCGCCCGAAGTCCGGCTACTCATCATACAATACGCACCCGACCCAGATTGGGACGAATACGTCACTGGGAGATACCTTGAGACCAAGAGGCGAGATAACATCCTCCTTGGCGGGGGCAAGCCTGTCATCGGACCCGGTATGGGCCGTCAGGCGGGACGCTGGAAAGTCGACGAGGAGGACCCGACTGGTTTCGTCGGATCTTCGTCGACATCACCCGAAGCGAACGGAGTAAATCACGGACAGGAGACTCGCGGGGAGTTCAAACGGGCTGTTGGAGCAACACCGAGGCGTGAGAGCAGCGCCGACTTTGGTGCACCGATGGATGACGACGAAGACGACACGGCGCCCCGGGTCAGTTCATCTGCTTTTCTCTGATGTGTGTGTGTTTGACTTGTTTGTGAGCAGTTTTCCAGGTATCTAGTAGATGAGATGAACGCTGATAGTTTTGGCTCTGATGATGAGGACGAGGAGGGTGGATGGTTATCACGATCTACGTTCACGCTTGGCAACCCACCTGCCACAGCTAGGCATCAACAAAGCGAGCGGAGACCACTGAGCGTAAATGGGTTTGATGTAAGCCACTCTTTTATCTCCACGATTGCCTCCGTGATCTGACGGAATTCATAGGATGCATTTGACCCTGGACACAGATCCAATCCAGTAGCATCTGAGGATCCATTCAGCTCAGGAGACGACGTACGTCTATTTTTGTCCCACCTATCAGCAATTCACCACGTTTTCTCAGGATACATTCGGGCCATTCTCTGACTCAGCAGCTGTCTCCAACAGTGACGCCTTCTTCTCGTCGTTGTCCGACGAGATGGAGGATAGCACCTTTGATAACTTTGGTGACTTTGGGGATTTCCAGAGTGCGAGTCCGACACAGGACGGCGAGCTTACGCCCATGGCGGGGAGCTGGTCGTTTGCTAGTGATTCCAGTGCCTCAGATGATTCTCCTAAACCTCGGGGTACGAGTTTACGGGAAGGCACGGAAAGGAGTCCTTGACTGTTATAGACTGGTCTGTATTTATTACGCTCGCTGTATACCACCTGTAGTGCCGATTTACTTGGTATTAGAAATCTTCCCTCCATACATTTGAGGACACCTCCAATGGTTCTCAGCTCAATGAGGGGTTAGACGACCTGGAGGTTGTGCGGTTGTAATCTGTCACCAATCGGGGGAAACTTAGGATGCTACCTGTCTTTGTGAATGTCCTTCACTGACTTCCTCCGTGCTACGCACTGTGAGGTACTGATCTTGCATCGACTATTGACTATTGACTAAACGCGAGACTGGGTCTATAAAGCACGGAACCCCAAAAGCAACACTGATATTCGTATGTACTATGCGCATGGATTTCGAACAAGTACTAATACAACGATCAGGGAACAAGGGAAATGAAAGATGGGAAGAAAGTATTGGACAAGGCGATGTACTAAGCAAAACTCCTCAGGATCGACAATAGCTGGTCCTTAATAGAGGGAATCTCACCTGAACACAACGATCAAAGTCTCATACGGTCTCTCCAGTCCTACGGCACATTTACTGGCTGTAAAAACGACTAATCAGCACAGGAACACTCAAGACGGCAACAATCAGGCTACTCACAGGAGGGAAAGAGTGATGTCGCCGTTGACCTTGGCCTGAATGGCGATCTCAACCTCGAGGTTAAGGTCGAGACGGAGCTTCAGAGCAGCTGGGGGAGCAGCCTGGCGCTCAGAGCGACCGACGATTTGTCCACCGAGGACAGAGGAAGACTGAGTAGGTGCGAATTTGGTAGCGGTTTCTGGGGCAGACATTGTTGGGGGAATCTGCTGGCCAGCCAAGGCTCTTTTATACGCGACAGGTGATTTTGTGGGGGAGTAAATTTTTGCAGTCCAGAGCCCTCGTGGAATGTAGGGCGTGTTCCATTGTCAAATTGGAAGCGCTGTGCTGCAACGCCTCAATTTGAGCTGTCGTAAGCTTACGATGGACCCAGTGGATGACTTCCCGTAAGGATTTAGTGCATCAAAACAATTAATTTCGTCTCTAAATCCCTGCCCGCCGAGATGCCGGGGTCGAATTTGCAACGATTTTGAACCATTTCAAATGCAAGGAGGTGCAGTAGATTGCAATTCTACAACAAGGTCCGGACCCCTCTGTAGATTGCGAAAGCGCTCAAATACGCTGAATTTCATCATCCCATCAATGATGAGCACTCGGCAGCTGCTTGCCGTTAGCCATATTTGGCAAGACCTACCCAGTCGCAGCAACAATTTCTTCTTGCCCCGCGTTCGCTTCTCCAAAATCACCCACTGTCCATGGATTCCCCTCCACATCATCATAGCGATCTCCACGCCACTGGTGATCAGTCCTCGGGCTCATCGAGCCTGCCCTCTGGTCGCCACACAGAAGGATGCGCTGCAGGTCGTGGTCCATGATGTTTGCCGTGGAACTGGTGAAGTCTGCCGGATATGGCAATCGATCAGTGCCGATAGGGCCCATTTTTCTCTTACGGGAACGAAAACGTAAATAATCGTGCACTAAAGCTATTTCAAATTTTGCCCGCAAACCTCTGATAACAATGCTCCGTCAATTAAATCCTTACGGGAAGTCATCCAGTGGCACATTCACAAGAATCATGCTTGTCGTTTTCTCCATGGCAAATGCTACCTGGGTCGGACGCAGAGAGGCAAAGAAGGATATCATCGGTGGTGGTGGCGGCTGGCGAGACCCGGACTAATTTGTTGCAAGGGACGACGAGCTTCGAAACAACACCTAGGCAGGCCGACTCACGACCATCGAAGGCGCTTTTCTCGTGATACCTGATTTTCAATGCAGCAAAAATGCAGCGTTCTGATGTAATAACGAGATAGGGTACATCGAAACCCAAGATTGGAGTGATATTTTCCAGAAAGCTAGTCTGGGAAACGAAGACGTGACTCGGAAACCGTCTCGTGTTACTGATGGCGTAAAAGCAGCAAAGTCGCGTGCTATACGATGCATTGATGATTGCAAATCAAAATGGACCGTTCTTTGTTTCCACGGTGTAAGGCCCAGAGGAATTTGGGACCCACAAGCACCCATACGCACTGTGCGTCCTCTTCTCGACCAAAAGCGTGAGCAAAATGCTGCATTATGCCTCTACCCTGCTATGTTCTATTGCTTTGGTATATTTTCAAAGGTGCGAGGAGCAAGCCGGGGTATCTTCTGCAGCGTGTTCCTTATGAAATAAGAACCGTTACGTAGTGAGTACCTTCATAATTTCAACTTCATTGGTGCTTGCAACTTCGAGACGAAAACAGTCAAGTTACCTGGACGAGGCACCCGACTTACTGAGCTGGATTATGGCGTGAAAATATCCTCATGTATACCCCGGGTCGGTCGATTCTCAGATAAAAGCCTGAGGACCAGCGCCTTCATTCAATATCAGTACAACATGTCTGCCCCAGAAACCTCCGTCGCCGCCCGCTCTACCCAGGGAACCGTCGCTCCCAAGGAAGCTTTGAAGCTCCGTCTTGACCTCAACCTCGAGGTGGAGATCGCCATTCAGGCCAAGGTCAACGGCGACATCACCTTGTCGCTCCTGTGAGTACATCCCGCCGCGGTATCCATTCACTGAAGTTGACTGATTTTCGACGTGCCTGTAGTGAGTGAAATTTTTGTTACGTTTGAATTTGTTGGGGAGATTGGTCACGGATCGTCATTGGGTTAGTCCTTCTGTTTCGTTGTCTCTTGCTTTTATTGAGATTGATCTTATGTGTAGTTGTCCTCGACGTTTTGATGGTGGCTGGGAAATGCAAACGGGTGTATCATTCTTATTCGTAGCGTTACCTTCCAATCCATTTTTGACCCTGCACCACCCCTTCGTGTGACTAAGCAAAACTCATTGACTGAGGAGTGACGATCGAAACCTTGGCTACTCGACTCCATATCACTTAAGATTCCATAATTATGGCCAGCTCTTCTCTCAGATTGGAGCGGTTTTGCATAGAAAGGTATACGGGGAATTGTATCAGCGACCTGAAGGCTCGTATAATTATCCCGGAACCAATGAGATCCTGCGAGTCGTACTATTTGTTGATTTTAAGAGCTTTTTAGCTCATGTTGCCGACGTTGCTGTTGGGGAGTATATTCTCTGAGTGTCCAGCGAGGAACTACGTTTTTATGACAGGCTTGCTTCTCCACGACTAGTTCCCGGAATAGAGAAACTTGAGCATGAGTTGATACCGCATGAGTAGTAGAAGAATAGCCTATATATACCATGACGTCAAGGCTTTGAGGACACTGTAGGATATCGTACTAAACGCACAGCTGGACTAGACTGTTGGTTCGTAATCTACTCGGGCTTGAATTCGTAACCGCCGTCTCGAGCGATGGCGAGGAAATCCAAAGTAGAGAGGGCTTTCCCTGATGGGTCAGCCAAAAGACATTCCACCTTGTCGCCGGGCGACACAGGACCAACGCCAGAAGGTGTACCAGTTAGAACCAAATCACCTTCCTGTTATTGGTCATATTGAATGTTACAGTAAAAGAGAGAGTAAGACCTTACCTCAAGAGTCATGATTGACGAGATATGTTCGATGAGACGAGGAATACGGAAGATCATATCGGCAGTCGTCCCGTTTTGTTTGATGCCCCCATTAATCTGATAAGAGTGGTCAAGGTATGGAAGAGGGTAGACTGTTACTGGGCGCTGCACTAACCTTTAGGGAGAGTCGGAGGTCGTGGGGATCAAGTATTTTGTCTTTGGGAATGAAAGATCTACGACGTAACACTTAACAGCCTTGATTAATTACAGCGTTAATGGCGCATACCCGATGGGTGTGAATGTATCAAAGCCCTTCGCAGCGGACCAGGGGAGACCGCGCTTCTTGACCTGATCCTGGAGGTTCCGAGCGGTCATGTCTACGGCCAAGGCTGTGACCGGCGTTTGACGTGATCATTTTCACGAGATTTCACCGCGGCTCACCATAGCCAGCTATGTGCGAGTCGGCATTTGCTTGAGAAATATCGCGGCCACGATTCCCGATGACAATGCCCAGCTCAACTGGTTGAGCGGATTCATAAAACGAAAGGCCATAAGGAACGCGCAGGACGCACCTTCATGGTGAGCGATAATGCCTCTAGGCAGCTCCAATTTCCCGCCAGATGGGAGATAGCTCGTAGTGGGCTTGATGAAGAAGAATGGTTCCTTCGGAGCAGTGTTGGCAAGCTCCTTGATGTGTTCGGAATAGTTCCTTCCAATAGCGACAATCTGATCAAGTTACTTGTGAGTGCGCAGGCTTTATGGAAAGGATCCGTACTTTTTTGCCGTGTCGAACGAACGTAGACGCCATGGAATGTAACAATGAATGATCGTGGCGGAGATTAGTGAAAGGGTTATATTTGGAACGGATTCAACTCATCGGATCATGTGCTGTGAGATTACATAATTTGATGGGGTCCGCATCGCGACGCGTCGGCCTCAAAGAGAGATAACTCACCGGGTCGTATTAAGCCGATATCCGCTTCAGATGTCTTTCCTATGCGTGGCTCAAAGCCCAGGACTACAAGCGTCATATTTAATATATGATCTAAATTTATTTATGTAGGCGCCCTTCCAAAACTGAATTTGAGTGTAAAACTTAAAATTACTAGCACAGCCCTGTGCCGAGCACCGGCAAGCGACGGCCTGAACTACGGCAAGACCCTGGACACTCGCTTTTATATGCTCACGCAATCGCTCGTCAGCGCCATATTATTGACTTTGTGTATTCAACTATTCAAATATATACCACCAAATCAATGAACGGCATTAACCTACTTGTATGCTTCCAAGGCTGGCAAGGTACTGGACAGTGCAGAGCACCTGGTTCGTCTGTGCGGTGCCGCCCGGAAACTGCCGGGGGCGCAAGTCATCGATATTTTTTCGAAGATTCCCCTTACGGACCCACGACAACGCAGCGTCAGCCTCTTCTCTTCTCCACCACTCCATACAGCTTCTCTGTCGTCGTCACCTTGCTGCACGACCACAGGGCACACCGTGTGCCACCATTTTTGACCAGCAAAGAAACAGCGATCTTCGTCTGTTGACCCTAGAGTACGCTTGTTTCCCACTCTCTTGCTGCGTTGACTGACTGACACTTGCGCCTTTTTTGCCAGGTGGGTTTCTGTAAGAGGTCTGTCGTGTGCAGTTTTATAGCGGCTCTTTGCTGATTCAGTTGGGGTCTCCAGGTGAACCTCCCTGACAGGACTCGCCCGCCACCGCCTGCATAACTCTCCGTCGAAATACGGTCCTCCTTCATCTTTCTTTTCGGAAAAACATTCCGCGCCCTTAAAGCTATTTCCTCGCTGCACAGGGAGCGAGGAACCCGCCTTTGATTGACCGGAACTTAGCATTACCGTCCTCGAGTCCGCCCGGCTCACGACCGTGGCGGGACAGGTCCGGTAATTCGAGTTCGAATTCACAACATAGAACCGTCTCCCTACCATTCTCATCGTTCCACTGGAATATCCACACGACCGCTCACAGTCTCTAGACCACATCTGTAAAAACCGTCGCAACCACACGACTGCACCCGTACATTTTTCACCACCGCGAACCATGTCGCAAGTAGAGATTCTTCGCCCGATAAACCCCGTAGATTACGATCTTTCACGTTCCATTTCCCACTCTGGCGCTTCTTCGAGATGGGTTGCGACCAGCGCTCTCGTTAACGACATTTTATCCTCTAGTCCCCTTCATCTGACCATTGAAGGCGGAACTCTGGATGATCATCTGTTCCCAGACCTTCCACCGCTCCATCACGGGCACCCTGAAATTCATCTTCGTAATGGGGTCATCAACGCCTCTCAGCTGGCTGCCCAAAACGTGCCCGATGCTGAAAGAGCCTTCTTCGTCGGTGACCTCAGCCAGGTCTACAGACAACATCAAAGGTGGCGAGCCTGCCTTCCCGAAGTTCAGCCCTTCTACGGTTTGTTCCTTGTTTCGTTTGCAACCATCACATACTGAACGGTTCCTTTCCCAGCGATCAAGTGCAACCCAGATCCGTACGTCCTGCGTCTTCTGGCTGCTCTGGGCACAGGATTTGATTGCGCCTCCAATGGGGAAATCAACCAAGTCCTCGCCATCGGAGGGATTGATCCGTCCCGCATCGTTTTCGCGAACCCCTGCAAGGCGGTCTCGTTCGTGCGAAACGCAGGAAAAGTCGGCGTCGATATGATGACATTCGACAACGCCGACGAGCTCTACAAAGTGTCGCGCGCACACCCCCGCGCCAAGCTCATCATCCGAATCCTCGCAGATGATTCGAAGAGCATCTGTGCCTTTGGTGTCAAATTCGGAGCGCCGCTTGCTAATGTGCCTGGGCTCTTGGCGAAGGCGAGGGAGCTCAGCCTCAATGTCGTGGGGGTGAGCTTCCATGTCGGGAGTGGGTGCTACGACCCTGCTGTGTACACTGACGCTATCATGCGGTCGCGCGCGGTCTTCGATATGGGCAGGGACGCTGGGTATACCTTCAGCCTCCTCGACGTGGGTGGGGGTTTTGAAGACGCCCTTTTCGAGCAAGCAGCCCAGTATCTGACCGAGGCCATTGACCAGTACTTCCCTGATCGTAGGGACCTTAAAATCATCGCGGAACCCGGAAGGTTCTATGTGTCCAGGGCTTTCAGTCTTGCGACGAACGTTATTGCTCGGCGCGCACCGTTCCCTGTAGATGGCGGTGCTGCCGCGATGAGAAGTGACTCGTCCCAGCAACCCTCCGTAATGTGTGAGTTTTCCAGCCTTGCATCCGAATTGTGGACCACTTTCTCACTGATGTCCCCGCGGCAGATTACATCAACGACGGTGTATACGGTGCTTTTAACTGCATCATGTTCGACCACCAGACGGTGAACCCATATGTGCTGTCTATGGGCGGGTCATTCCATGTTCCGCCCAACGAGCCGCAGTCGACGAGCAGCGTATGGGGCCCGACGTGCGATTCCATTGATCTCATCTGCGCGTCGACGATGCTCCCTGATGCCCTGCAAGTCGGTGATTGGCTCGCGTTCGACAATATGGGCGCGTACACCATCTGCGCGGCGAGCCAGTTTAATGGCTTCGAGACTAGTCGCGTCGTGTATACGACGGGTGGCCCGGGCGGTATGGAGGTGCGGCGGGCTCTTGCCGCGTTCGCTATGGGCTTAGAGTAAGAAGACACAGACAGACAGACAGACGATTGCACATTTATTTTGATATCCCAATATCCCTGTTACATTATTGAGACCCAGTGATTCCTATGTAGCATCATCTAGACTCGGCAGATTATTCCAATGATACGCGATCAATTGTCCACACATGTTTACAGAGTTTTTCTAGCGAATGTATGCTCGTTCAGTGAGTTTGAGCCACCGTTTAGGGATAACATCAGGTTACTGTGAAGGGAGACTTGTTACTAGGACACACTATCCATTCTTCTGGTCCATCGCACAGGATCCAGAAAAAAAAATCATACTTAGTCGGCGATAACGCTAACGGTGTCCCATACATGCCATGATAAACTTACCTGTCAGAATGCTTCTGCCCACTTTTCTCTCTCTTCTTGGGTGGGTCGAGACTCCCAAGACCTGAAAACAAGGCGAACAAGCCCTCACTCAGGTTCAGCGTTTGTCTTGGGATCCCCCACCCAGCTCGCCAAGCCTTGGCCGTTTTGTAACCAAGTAATAACTTGATCGTAGTGACGCCTGATTCAGGAGAGTTCTAAAACCTTACTTTTTTCCTTTTCTTTATGTCAGGCCTTGGCGGAATGGATAAAAGTTAGGATCCTTCGTCGCCATAAAAGTGTAACCGGGAGTTACCCACGCAGGACCATCAAGAAGGGCATCGAGAAGATCTAGGAAGATCCCTACACCACCATCACGTCTGGGCTTCGCCGTCCCACGCCGATATAGAATGTGGCGTCAAAGGAAGGATTGTCCTCCTTCCAAGCACAGTTCCGTGCATCAGGCACAACCGGGAAACATAAATTTTCTTGGATCCGATGATGAGCGACTCGGCCAAGGATTGTGACACCTGTGACGAGGTGTCATTTTCGTCTTTCCCCCCTCCCTCACCTCGTTCCAGTTATTGTATCGGGCTTGAAAGTGGGACTATACGCGCTCGCTTATCTACCCTGTAGTGTTTGAATGTTGGTGCTCTTTGATGGGATGGGAGGGTGAGGCATTTTAGGAGCCACGGCATCAAGGCAAGATGGGCTTGGCTGACTTGCTGTAGTCTTGGCACGACGGGTAACGGCACCTTTGCCCAGAGACTTGGAGATTAGAGTAGGGTGATATAAGCCTCTGAGTTGTAGGCGCCTCTTTGACATCACCCTCACACCACCCTCACCCACCACACCTCCTTCCCCCCCCCCCCATCTCCCGTCTACCCTCATGTCTTCGGAATCAGAGTGAGCACCCACCCTCCGTCTTTCCCGAAGCACCCATCTTCACGTTTGTACAGCCCAGGTTCCAATTCGTCGCGCAGCACCCATCTGGGAACCTCCTGGGAGATCGCAGTGGTTTCCGTCTGTGGTGAGCTCCTCCCTTCTGCTGGTTGTGGCCGCTTTTGAACTTTAACAGTCGTGGTCGTCGTTGCTTTGGTTGCCACAACAGTATTTCACTTCCGCCGGAAGGCGCGGCGGGAGCGGCAGATGGAGCTTGATGCAGAGCAGGGGCGAGCAGGGCACGAGATGGATCCCGAGACGTCGTCTAAATTCAGGCTCGAGCTCGACTCTGGTTTAACAAAAGTATGTTGCCTGCGTGCGCCACCTTGTTCGGTGATTATCTCACGCCGGAACTTTTCCAGCCACTCCCAACAGCCTCCAAGAGGTCCTCGAGACACTCCAGTTATGACAATCATGCTCAAAAACCTACACGCTATTATTGGGACTACCGGTAGTAAAATCCCATCGACGATATATATTTACTGGTAAGTGGCCATCATTCAATTAAAGCTTCCCGCCTTACCAAAAAAAATTCTTGGCTTTAGGACCTGTAAATGCACTATTGTATCACCATCATGATGTACCACGTACCGTCTTCTATTAATCCTAACACGCTCTACCCATGCGATACATACTACGCTTTGACTCCCCTCTTGCTCGAATTATATCCTACCTTGATCTTATTCTACGACCGAATGTGAATAGTACTTTTTACCAGTTGAAGTCAAAAGACTCGGGTTCTACATCGGCGATGATTTATTCCAGCGTAATTCTCGACAACCTATCAGCAATAGCTGGAGTCTGGTTAGGTATCCGGTCGGAGTCCAAACGTATTGGTCCCATCAATGATCGACTCTCGGCATCAGCTTGATTTTCGCACAATTCAGTTGCAATTTAGGAAGCCGAGAATAAAAAGACTATCCCGAGCTGAGCTACTTTCAAAAACCACAGATCCTTTGACTGTGAATGAGAAGTTTTAGTTAAATGTTTTCGTTCAGAAATTGGTCAACCAAATTTTGGGGGTTTTTTTTTCTTTCACATTTCACTCTCCATACTACAGTAGTCTCTTCGCTTGCATACTGAATTCGTCGTTATGCTCCGAGCGCATTTGGTCATCGTAGGTCATCGTACATGGCTACATGTAGCTGGACCAGACTGGACTCTGTGAACGCTGGTGAAATATTACGCCGATCCGATCAGGTGAATAGAGTCCCATGGAGTTTTCGGATTTCTTCGGCCGGCCGATGAAATTCTATTCGAGTCAGAAAAGAGGAGTTCTCTTCATACCACCACCATTCCACGACTCTTCAGAGTCCCCCCACCTCCTCCCACTCTCTAATCCTCTCTCGTCGCGCACCCCGTTCTTTTTGTATCCTGCCATGTCTCTACCTGCGACGATGCGCGTACCGGCAGCCCCAAGATTCGTCCGGTGTCGGTCAACAGCTGCTGCCTCGGGATACTCGATGCTCGAGGCAAAATCAAGAGTGCGCGAGCATGCTCGGAATATCAGCCGATCAACAACCCAAAAGCAGAGGCAGCACCCGCCGTGTACGTCTCACTAAATTTTTTCTGGGTCTCAAAATAAATGTCTCATTTTTGCGCAGACGACCTGCACCATCACCGGGATTCCAACAGATTCCTACGAAAAATGCTAATGCTAATGTCAACCTACCTATGCACGGTCCCGGTCCCCACCCAAATGCACCGCTGGATCATACATTCGTCGGTCTGTCCGGTGGGCAGATATTCCACGAGATGATGCTGCGCCATGATGTCAAGCACATCTTCGGGTACCCTGGAGGCGCGATCCTCCCCGTCTTCGATGCCATCCACAATTCACCGCACTTTGACTTTGTCCTCCCCCGGCACGAGCAGGGCGCGGGACACATGGCCGAAGGCTACGCGCGCGTCTCGGGCAAGCCAGGCGTCGTGCTTGTGACCTCGGGACCGGGAGCGACGAATGTGATCACTCCGATGCAGGACGCTTTGAGTGACGGGATACCCTTGATCGTGTTCTCAGGGCAGGTCGCAACATCTGTGATCGGATCCGACGCATTTCAAGAAGCCGATATCCTTGGGATATCTCGCAGCTGTACCAAGTGGAATGTCATGATCAAGGATATCTCGGAGCTGCCCCGGAGAATAAACGAAGCGTTCAAGATCGCCACGTCCGGGCGACCTGGGCCGGTCCTCGTCGACCTGCCCAAGGACATCACCGCTGGGATTCTCCACACGCCGCTGCCCTACAAGGCCACGACGCCCGGGACCAACCTCGGCCTGCCCGCCAACCCCCTGCAGATGCTCGACCCGCCCGTCGATGCCGCGCTCATCCGCCAAGCCGCCGCGCTCATCAACCAAGCACAGCGGCCCATCGTCTACGCCGGGAACGGCGTCCTCTCCTCGCCCAAGGGCCCCGAGCTCCTCCGCCAGCTCTCCGAGCAGGGCAACATCCCCGTAACGACCACCCTCCAGGGCCTCGGCGCGTTCGACGAGTCCAGCGCGCGGAGCCTGCACATGCTCGGCATGCACGGCAGCGCCTACGCCAACCTCGCGATGCAGCAGGCGGACGTCATCATCGCCCTCGGCGCGCGCTTCGACGACCGCGTGACGGGCAAAGTCGACACGTTCGCGCCGGCGGCGCGCGCGGCGGCTGCTGAGGGCCGCGGCGGGATCATCCACTTTGAGATCATGCCGAAGAATATCAACAAGGTCGTCGAGGCGTCCATCCCCATCCTCGGGGACGTCGTGGCTAACCTGGGCACCCTGGTTCCCCTGATCGCGTCGTCGCCGAGGACGCCGTGGTTCGAGGATATCAAGCGGTGGAAGGAGGAGTACCCCTTCACGTATGTGAAGAGCGAGGCTGGTGCGCGGATGAAGCCGCAGGAAGTCGTGGAGGAGCTGGATAGGCAGACGTCGAGTTACAAGGAGAACGTCGTTGTGTCTACCGGTGTCGGGCAGCACCAGATGTGGGCCGCCCAGCATTACCGCTGGAAGTACCCGCGCCAGTTGGTCACCTCTGGAGGTCTAGGAGTAAGTTGATGCCCCTGTGTTGGATTCCCTGGCTGACTGACGCTTTCTCTAAAGACCATGGGCTTTGGTCTCCCCGCAGCCATCGGTGCCAAAGTTGCCGCTCCCGAAAAAACCGTCGTCGACATCGACGGCGACGCCTCCTTCAGCATGACCGCCATGGAACTCGCCACCGCCTCACAGTACAACATCGGCGTCAAAGTCCTTGTCCTCAACAACGAGTTCCAGGGAATGGTCCTTCAATGGCAAGGTATGCCTGGTTTTCCGTAGTCGTGCTTTATCCTGATGGGTTCTCAGATCTGTTCTACGACGCCCGGTATTCGCATACGAGAATGACGAACCCGACTTTGTCATGCTGGGCAAGGCCATGGGGCGTGCATTCCATACGCTGCTACACCGCCGCAGAACTGCCCGCCAAGATGAAGGAATTTCTGGAGTACGACGGTTCAAGACCCGTACTGATGGAATGCTTGGTGGAGAGGAACGAGCATGTGTTCCCCATGGTATGTTTTTTCTTCCCCGCTTTGCCCTTGGTTCTCGTCGATGATTCCTTGTGGTAGGTCCCCGCGGGCAAGGCCCTGCACGAACAGTTCCTACACCCCATCCTCAGGAAAAAAACAAAAGCATGATTTTTTCTCCGCATTGGCTGGCATTCATTTATTGTATTGGCATTTTATCACGATCTTAGTGCGGAGGGAGAACCCCGTCATACTTACTACTTACTACATACCTACATTGGTGAGGCGAGGGAAGATTTGCATTGTATGTTTAAAAGGACCGTAGGTGGTCCAAGTCACGATCTTTTCTGACCGGAATGAACGAGTGTAGCTTGTATTGAAGTGAAAGATCACAAAAAAATCAAGCCCAACAGTATGGAATAACATAGGAACAGCACGAAAACGGTCATTCATTACAACAGCACCCCAAATACCCCCCAGTCTGTCCGCCTCGTCTCCCGTTCTCCCCCAAGAACCCCCACTATAAACCCCCACGCACCCCCACTCCCAGCGGTCCGTCGGCACCGCAGTAGTAGTCACACAATCGTCCGTCGCAACCCAGCCCTCCCAAGGACGCTCCCCGACGCTGGCCTAGTGAGCTGGAGGTTGGTTAGAACACGCGCAGTGGTATCCTCAGCTTCGAACTGCACGCGCGGATCTGCATGACCGTATCCCCCGCGCTCAGAGCGAACCGAAAGCGTGTTGTCGCTCCCGCCCGACAGCCGTGGTACTACGCTGCTCAGTGCTACCCCCGGGTACAGCAGGTCGTTACGAGACGGTCGACGAAGGCTGACGGACAGGAATTTTAGTGGACGGACGTGATGCTGGGCACCGCGTCGCCCGCGAGGGACGCGGCGAGGTCGTTGAACGGGTCGCCGTGGGGACCCCCCGCGGGGTCCGCGAGACGCAGGGACGAGGAGAGGGACCACGCCGCGGTCGCGGACATGGGGTAGTGGTCGCTGAGCGGCGCCCCGCTGGCATCGACGAAACTGTCGTCCTCGTTGGTGAACGACGTCGTAGAGAGCGTGATGGCGCCGCTCGAGCGGGTGAATATCTTATCGACGACTTCGCAGGCCACCATCGCGGCCTGGGTGGTCCCCGCCGCGAAGGGGAAGTCGCACACGAGCGCGGCGGCGCCCGACGCGGGGTACGCGCCCCCGCGGATGTTGGAGATCCACGCGTCGGTGACGCCCGTGGCGTCGATGAGCCCATGGAGGGCGTCCGAGTCCCGCGTGTACCGCGAGTTGGTGCCCCATGATGATGACCGCCATCCCCGCGGACCAGGTCTCCATGAACTCGGCGACTTGCGCGAGGTTCGACGCGC
>JAUDZF010000093.1:0-68437 GCA_030407055.1 Armillaria mellea | reverse complement strand
GAAAAACCCGAACGCGGTAACGGAGTTCTTCAGAATCCGGCAACTTTATTTCGGCTTCGTTCGTCAAGAACGAAATCCCATAAATTGTCGGAGAGCACTCACTCTCCATCGGTGAACCATGTTCCTTCTACCCCTCCTCGCTTTCATCGGGATTTCTCTCGCTCAGCAACACAACCCAGAGCCGGTTGTACAGGGATCGACAGACGACGGCTGGCAATCCTTCCCAGACGTCGAGGACGCTACTGCGTATCCTCAATGGATCGTAAACGAGGATATTGGAGCGTACCTAGTAAACTCTCACCCGCATTAGTATCATCCACAACCTAAAACCCCCCGCTAGCCCGTCTATCAAACCACCGGCTTAAACACGTCCGAAGTCACCCGAGCAATAATCGTCATCCACGGAAAGGTAACCCCTTCTCCCCATCCTTCCCCGCCTTCCCAATCTAATCCCACCCCAAGGAACGCGCCTGCTGGTCCGGTGCGCCTCCCTTCATCTCCCGCCTCCTTCTCAAATATTTACGCACAACACAGATTGGAACTCCATCAACAACGCACTCTATACCGCATCCTACACCGACCCCACAATCACCCGCGAACACACATCCATCCTCGGCCCCTGCTTCTTCTCCGACGCCGACTTGTCCGCCGGCGCCGCCCAGGACGGACAGCTCCTCTACGGGGCCACGACCTGGATCGACGGCCACCACAACGTCGCGCCCGACTCCCGTTTCGGACTATAGCAGCTTTGACGTCCTCGACGCTCTAGTCGCCTATTACATGGACAAAACCACTTACCCCAACCTCAAGGTAAAAACAACCTCCCACCCTTAGCGATTCCTCTCGTCTTACCCATAAACCTCTCAGGTCCTCGTCGTCGGAGGCCACTCAGCAGGCGGCCAAACAACTCAACGCTACGCAACACTCCGAAAATCAACCCAACACAACTCCCAGCTCCAATTCTGGATCGGTAAGCCCCACCTATCAATCACCACAACGTCCTCACTCACACATACCCAGCCAACCCCGCTTCGCTCTGCTGGCTGACCCCAGACCGCCCCATCCCCTCCTCCACCTGCTCAGACTACGACACCTTCAAATACGGCCTCGACGGCAACTTCCCCTCATATGACCTCTTCAGACGCCGACGCTCTCGGAAGGGAGGGTATCATCAACCGATATCACACGCGCGCTCTCAGCTACGCTTGGGGCCTCGTAAGTCCATCCTCCTCCCTCCCCTGCTTTCAACTTCAGCGCTAACCGCGCCCGCTCATCAGAGCGACAACGCGAGCGGGGATACCCGCTGCGAAGCAGAGGTAACCTCTCCCCGTTAATCCTTCTCCTCTCGTTCCAAAATTCATTATTGTTATTCCAGACCCAAGGAAGCTCACATCTCGCCAGAGGACGCAACTTCGTCGCTATGCTTGAAAACACGGGCGGGATACCCAACCTCACTACCGTAGACTGGGTACCCGGGATCGGACACCGATACCGCTGGGATGATGGCGAGCGATGCGGGGATCGACAAGGTAAGAAAACTATTTACTGATTTACTTCCCTTTAATTGTTGAATGGACAGCTATTCCGATATACCACCAATCACACGTAGAAATGGAACTTAGTAGAGGATCGTGCATGTGTATATATTGGTATTCGAGAAAGAACTCGCGAGGACAAAACTTATGAAAAGTCGGGTCAACCGTTACTTTCATCAAAGGCGTGTCCAAACACTCCATCTTCCCTTTCCTTCGCCGAAATAACTCAGTGCAGAACTCGTACATGTAAAATATCTGAGTCGCATTCACTCCATAATCTACAAGCTACTAAAAAGTGACTCGTATCTCATTTGCCAAATAATCAAGGCGCTCGAGCTCTGCATCGAGATCTATCTCTGCTACCGTTATCGTCACCTTCTCCAGCGTCGGACCCGCATACACCCCATCCACCATTCCCGACTCCAGTATGGCGTTGCAATAACGACACGAGATCCTCACTTTCTTTATTCGTACTGACCCGGACAGACAACTCCTCGAGCCCAGATAGCAGCGCCAAAAATCCCTCCTTCCCATAATCCATAATTCTCAAGAACGCATCAGTGCACTTGTCCAGCGTAAGCCTCCGCAGACACCCCTGCGAGAGCCGGCCAACGAGCTCACGTATAAGCGTTTCCGCTGCATCCTCGAAAAGATCGACCCAAAGGAGACTCAACTCAACCAGCTCCTCCACCCTAACATACCGCAACACATCCTCCACCACATAATCACTCCTCTTCCACCCAGTCAGGCTCTCCACCGTCAGCTCCCGCAGCAATGGGAAGTCGAACACTTGCAGCACCGCCCGCGCTTCGTGAGAACACCCGAAGCCCACCTCCAGGTGCGTTACCCGCGGGAGCACCAAAGACTTCTCCAGCTCAAATACCGGTCCAGAGTGGACGCCCACGACAAAGGAAAGGTCCAGATGCTCGAGCGTGTCCTTGCTGTTCAGCAAGATTCTGTACAGCGTCTCTATCGTCGGCCTCCCATCCTTCGGCTCATACCTCAAACACAACTTCTGTAAACCCGCCGGCGAGAACAGCCCCCAATCCATCGGGATACCCGAACACCTGACGTGCTTGAGAGCAGGCTGGAGCGACCTGCGCGAATCGTGGTCGTTGTCTTTGTCGTCGTACTCGAGGGTACGAATAACCTCGGCGCCGTTTCCCATCTCATAATCATCATCCAGCATACTCCACTCTGTATTCAAAGCCCTCACATCCCACGCGCACCGGTCAAGCTAATAGCCGGCTAATCCTACGCCTTCCAGTAGAGATGTCGAGTTTGATGCTACTTCCAGCTTTGTGTTAGCTCGTTTGAAAGCTATCACCGCTGTCTCGTCTTAGTCATCCATCCAGGTTGCATATATCCTATAAAAACCAGGACATTACTGGTAACGAGTTGCCCTCAAAGTGCCGACAGAATACTTAGCTAACACTTGGAACGTGGCATACGCTCTTTCGCGGAGGTGGCGTGGACATGTACTGATGGCTTAACGGTAGGAAAACACATACCAGCTCATGCGATGTACAGACGTGTGTTTTCCTGCGCGGGTGTGTTGTTCATCCCTTGCTGCCAGATGATTAATTCAGTTCGCCAGCATCTTTGTCGTTCATCGTTTACGCCGGATTCTATCAAATGATCTGGTCCGAGCCTATTCAACGCCGATCCTGACTCTGACTTGCGCAAAGCTTCCCTCGCATACCAATCCTTCCCCCGGTCTCGAGGTCGTGCTTCAAGCAATAGACCGAGAACATGTTAACGCGCATTCAGGTCAGTCGCGTATTACTGCTATAATATTGCTCCGGTCTCTAATCGATCTTTATAGCATTCTGATGCCTATTTCTGGGCTGCGGTAGAGAGTTTAATGTAAACTCTAACAAGCATCGCCACGATTGAAATCAAACGAATTCAAATTTCAACCAACACCTCTCTCATCCAGGCTCCGCTGTTATCGTCGCCTTCACATGTGCTCTCCTCGTCTCCCTCTCACTTATCCAAACCAATATCCAACATACGTATCTGAGTACGTCTGGGGTTGGTCACTATCGTCAGTTACATCTTCCGATGACGAAGAGGCTCAGACGTACAAGTTTTGACCTTTTCGCTGGAGAGTCATCATCGTAGCGGATATGAAAAATCCTGCACAGAGATACGCTTCGACAGGCTCCGTGTCAGCGATGTGTGTGCCACGAGGGACACAGGTCGTCTTGCGGTGGCCGTCTCTTCCTAGTGCACTTTATGGACTCTCTCTTTTGCTTTCTTCGTCTGCTACTTATACTCTCTGATTCGCTGTTGAATATTCCCTGTATCATCTTCTCCTCCTTAATATGATCATCAGTGTGTTAGCGAGGTACGACAGCTTCTCTTCCGCTTCCACTTGGTTGCAACCAATGTGCCTTTTCATGGCTTACAAAAGAATCAACTTGCACTTTATTCCCTAGCTTGAGGATTTGGCTGCGTTATTGTATTGTGGGGTCCCCATGTTCATATGGGTGTAATCGTATGGGCATTCATCGTCCCTCTCTCTACCCTTGATAGACGAGTTCTGAAGATCGACCTCTCGATAATCAACCAACCTTCACCAGCCTGAAAACCAAACCCTTATCCTTAACGTCCTCCGCACTCCGTAGCAAACTGCGGAAACTTCCTCGATTGATCTATGCCACAATCAGGCCAAACGTCGACCCTAAGCGAAAGCACTCCACATACCTGTCCACACGATGAGACAGTTGAAACAAAACTCATGCGAGCACGTCGTCCGGTCTACGAGCGCCTGCAGGCATCTACTGCATTTATCTTCTTCTTCCTCGTGCTCTGGTGGTGGCGAGGGCGACTCGAGCTTGATGCATTTGCGAGAAGGACTCGCAGAAAGCTATGGGCCGGACTCGGGAGCAAAAAAAGATAGCGGCGGAAGTTGGGCGGAAGCCGAGTCCCGATTCATTCCTTTTTAGAATATCACCCACTGTTGACTTTCTTGCATCTTTTTCTTCCTGTTGCAATGTAGTCACTACGCAGGCCATTACTAAACATGTTATGTCTTCGAAAGATAAATTCAGCATACCTCGTTCGAGAAAGCTCGCTTGGTCCGGACACCCGCAAACCTCAAGTTTCTCATCCGCCGATTCTTTACCTTGAACAGAGGCCTTCGTAATTAGTTCAAGGAATTCCTGAATCTTCGCTTTCGGACCTCGATTACGGCAGCCTGGATTCAAATCTGATATCTTAACATTCCGGATATGATTCGAAACTTTCTTGAACCTTTGATACGGGTACCACTATAAGCAAGTCTTGTTTTTCTGACGAAATCTTATACATAGGTAAGAAGATTAGACTTTCTCAAATTTCTGTATCTCCGGTGTGCCTCTGTCGTAAATTCCTCATCCTTCGGAAAGAATCGGGGATTGACCTGCTGGCATCATCGCATACCGTGACAGGCTGCTGACAAACACCGGGATTAGCCACAACCCTTTCCTAATCGTTTTCCAAGCTAACCTTGCTCTTTTCCTACCGTAGAACTGGATCCAACTCTACTACTGAAGAGACACCGACATAAAACCGGCACCCCATCCCGAGATAGTAAACGACAATCGGTTAGCAGACAGAAAACACATGCTCATTAACAATATACTGCCATTTTCCCACTATCATCTTCAAAGGCGTTAGTCCATGCACCGTTTCAAGCTCCCCATCAGTTATCCGTAACCCTTCGAACCCGATACACTCTCCTTGGAATCGGACTACCGTGCCGTATGATCGCTCGTCAATCTTCGCTTCCCTAGCTTGTATTCCAAGTGATTAATAACAGTCGGCGGAATCACAAACACCGGATATCTTTACCTCATCCAGATGTCTTGGGCCAACACGGTGGAAAACGGAATCTTAAAAATGGTGAGACACGCTCAGTGCTCAGTTCTAATGGAAGACTTGCCTGTACCGCGACCATACCCATGTGGGTGGCGCATTCTACGTCAACTTCCTCGCGCAAAGACACACCAGGAACGTCCTTGGAAGTCACGAAAACCTCGACGAAAGCGATACACGGAGTTCTAAACCGAGGTATTTTATTTTGGTTTCGTTAGACCAACATCCCATAAATTGTTGGAGAGCATTCTCCATCGGTGAGCCATGTTTCTTCTACCCCTCTTCGCTTTCACATCGTTCATAGGCGTTTCTCTCGCTCAGCAGCAGAACGCAGAGCCGGTTGTACAGGGATCAACGGATGACGGCTGGCAATCCTTCCCAGACGTCGAGGATGCTACTGCGTATCCTCAATGGATGGTAAACGAGGATATTGGAGCGTATCTAGTAAACCCTTCCCCACGCTAGTACCATCCACAACCTCAAACCCCCCACTAGCCCGTCTATCAAACCACCGGCCTGAACACGTCCGAAGTCACCCGAGCAATAATCGTCATCCACGGAAAGGTAACCCTTTCTCCCCACCCTTCTCCGCCTTCCCAATCTAATCCCACCCAAAGGAACGCGCCTGCTGGTCCGGTACGCCTCCCCTGCACTCCCCTCATCGCCTCCTTCCCAAAACCTCACCTTACGCACCAGATTGGAACACCATCAACAACGCCCTCTACAATGCATCCTACACCGACCCCACAATCACCCGCTCACAGATATCCATCCTTGGGCCCTGCTTCTTCACTTCCGCCGACTTGTCCGCTGGGGCCGCCCAAGACGGACAGCTCCTCTACGGTGCCACGACCTGGATTGACGGCCACCACAACGTAGCGCCCGACTCCGTTTCTGACTATAGCAGCTTTGACGTCCTTGACGCTCTAGTCGCCTATTACATGGACAAAACCACATACCCCAACCTCGAGGTAAAACACCCTCCCATGTCATTCATCTGACCCATAATAAAACCTCCCAGGTGCTCGTCGTCGGAGGCCACTCAGCAGGCGGCCAAACCACTCAACGCTACGCAACACTCCGAAAATCAACCCAGAACGACTCCCAGCTCCAATTCTGGATCGGTAAGCCCCCCAACCATCAATCAATCACTACTCGATGCCAAACTCACACATTATCCAGCAAACCCCGCTTCGCTCTGCTGGCTGACCTCAGACCGCCCGGTCCCGTCCGACACCTGTTCAGACTACGACGCCTTCAAATACGGCCTCGACGGCAACTTCCCCACGTACGCCTCTTCGAACGCCAAGGCCCTCGGAAGGGAGGGTATCATCAGTCGATATCACACCCGCGCTCTCAGCTACGCTTGGGGCCTCGTAAGTCAATCCTCCCTCCCCCCCCCTTCAACTTCACTGCTAAGCGCTCGTTCATCAGAACGACAAGGCGAAGGGGGATACCCGATGCGCAGCAGAGGTAACGTTTATCCTTCTCTCCTCTCGTTCTAAAAATTATTGTTTTTGCAGACCCAAGGAAATTCACACATTACAAGAGGACGCAACTTCGTCGCTATGCTTGAAAACACGGGCGGGATACCCAACCTCACTACCGTAGACTGGGTACCCGGGATCGGACACGATACCGCTGGGATGATGGCGAGCGATGCGGGGATCGACAAGGTAAGAAAGGTGTGTATTGGTTTTATTCTTGTTGATTAATGGATGGGCAGCTATTCCGATATGCGAGCAATCACACGTAGACATGGGATTTAGTAGAAGATCGTGTATGTGTATATATTGGAATTCGAGAAAGGATATGGGCGTAATAGCGTCCAAAAAATCAGCCAGCAACAAGTAAGTATAGTCTCTGCAAGTCGACGATTATCTCGTTCGCATGTTGTACATCAGACTCTAATCCACAAGTTAAATCATTCGGTTATCACAAGTTTCCAAATTCAGACGCAAGTTGGAAAATGTGGTAGCTCACATGTTTCTAGTCCTCGGGTGCCATTCACTCAAGTACGGCGGGTTCTTAAGCCATGATGGAAATCCTGCACGCTTGTCTTGTCCAGTCAGCATTCCTATATTGGGTATGCTGTTTCCTGCAAATCGGGGAATTCCCAGAGTGCTCTAACGTACCTACAGATGCAAGGATCAAGAGAACACCGATATGGATAATTTACGTTGAAAAATAAAGTCTCTGAGATATGTAGAGCCTACTTTTTGGTCCGACTATTGCATGAATAATGACTTATATTATCCATAGACCACCGCAGACTCGGAGTCCGGATTTGCGCCTTCAAGTAAGTAATTGCTGTAGGTATCAAAGTTGATAACGAATATGTGTCCGTTAACGAATCATAACGCTATGGGCCTAAGACAGACTATCGAAAAGTGATCTGAGATAGGAACATAAAAACTAACGACCATAGTGTTCCGCAAAATAAATATAACAAAACAGACGTCCTCGTTGATAGGTTATACTCTGGCCATTACTAAGAAAGTAGCGGAGTAGTGTGAAGCCGGTGAACCACTAAGTTCAAGTTGCAAGTCCAGCACCTCGACAAACTTGTGTAATACTCCTTTGAAGCAGAGAACAGACCTTGCAGGAACATCTAAGACGAGACTGAACTTGTGAAGTAGAGATATGCACAAGCTTGCGCTGTGCAAGGATTGAACGTGGAAATTGGTAACACGGTCGCACTGTGGTGCTATGTGTGGCAGCGAACTTGCGATCAAAATTGGTCACTTGTTGTAGCTGATTTTTTGGACGCTATTACGCCCATACTCGTACATGTAAAATATAAGATTCGCATTCACTCCATAATATACAAGCTACTAAAAAGTGACTCGTATCTCTTCCGCCAAATCATCAAGGCGCTCGAGCTCCGCCTCGAGATCTATCTCCGCTACCGTTATCATCAGCTTCTCCAGCGTCGGACCCGCATACACCGCATCCACCATTCCCGACTCCAGTATGGCGTGCAAAAACGACACGAGATCCTCACTTTCTTTATTCGTACTGACCCGGACAGACAACTCCTCGAGCCCAGATAGCAGCGCCAAAAATCCCTCCTTCCTATAATCCATAATTCTCAAGAACGCATCAGTGCACTTGTCCAGCGTAAGCCTCCGCAGACACCCCTGCGAGAGCCGGCCAACGAGCTCACGTATAAGTGTTTCCGCTGCATCCTCGAAAAGATCGACCCAAAGGAGACTCAACTCAACCAGCTCCTCCACCCTAACATACCGCAACACATCCTCTACCACATAATCACTCCTCTTCCACCCAGTCAGGCTCTCCACCGTCAGCTCCCGCAGCAATGGGAAGTCGAACACTTGCAGCACCGCCCGCGCTTCGTGAGAACACCCGAAGCCCACCTCCAGGTGCGTTACCCGCGGGAGCACCAAAGACTTCTCCAGCTCAAATACCGGTCCAGAGTGGACGCCCACTACGAAGGAAAGGTCCAGATGCTCGAGCGTGTCTTTGCTGTTCAGCAAGATTCTGTACAGCGTCTCTATCGTCGGCCTCCCATCCTTCGGCTCATACCTCAAACACAACTTCTGTAAACCCGCCGGCGAGAACAGCCCCCAATCCATCGGGATACCCGAACACCCGACATGCTTGAGAGCAGGCTGGAGCGACCTGCGCGAATCGTGGTCGTTGTCTTTGTCGTCGTACTCGAGGGTACGAATAACCTCGGCGCCGTTTCCCTTCTCATATTCATCATCCAGCATACTCCACTCCAACAGCGGCATCTTCACCCCCCGCATCTCCGCACACAGCTCCACAACCACCTCCCACAGATCCATGCTCACACGAAAACTCCGCATGCACCCCGCATTCCACGCCAAAAAGTGCGCAAGAGGATCCAAGTGCGTTTGCTGGAACTTATCGATCGCTACCCCAGTTCCCATCCTCTACTGCGCAAAACTCCAGACTGAAATCGAACCCCCGGCCCGCGGAGCGCTCGACGATCGTCCACTCTCTAGGAAAGAGTTCCGAGAGGTGAAACGCATCTGTCTCTGGTATGGGAAGTTGGTGGACCGCATCGGCGCTGGTAATGTTTATGGAGGTCCACAGGCGGGATTCGTTGACAGCGAGAGAACGCCAGGACTGGCCGACGGTCGACATGAGGAACGAGAAGGTGCTATTGCCGGTGCTTTGGGCGCCAAAGTCGAAGATCTCGAGGAGGAGCTCATCGGGGAGCACGTCAATGGGGGCCGCAGGCCGTGTTTCGTTGGATCTACTATCAGGAATGAGACTGTGATTTTCTAGAAAATTGTTGGTGAAGTATACCTGGGACTGTCGTCGATAGAAAGAGAAGACATGGTAAGTTGGACGGTACAAGGTGGACCTGCTTATATAGGCATGTACCTTCAGTAGCACGCGTCAGGGTTCAAGACATCGACAAGAACATTAAAGATAAATTGTGTGGCTTCCAAGAAGCCGCTTATTGTCTTCAACGACCTAGAGCTGTATAACAAAGGTAATAATAACATTCGAAATTCCAAATCTCTTTTGCAGAAATACTTACTATGCTGCCCATCGAACTCTGAAAGAGAATAAGACTCGGACCTGCTGCGCGCAGCGATGGCCCACATCACTAGGGCTACTTTCAGCAACGCTCAATTGGGATCACTAGAACCAGGGAAATATGCGGACTTCGTCCTAATTTCACAGAACGTATTGGATTCAGGCGTTTCGCTCCCCTCCATCCCAAAACCCAGAGACTAGAGTTCGCCGGACGGGTCATTGGTGGAAGGGTGGTCTATGGAACCTTGGCTGATTGTCCTTCGAGCGCCTATGGAATGATAGCAAGCCAATGCCTCGAAGAGTTCCAAAGCTTTAAGCATGATTAAATACGCTAATTGTGCCATGACGTTAACCATCGAAGTAAGTCCTGTGACCAAAGTTGTCTTCATCAACAACCGAGAGCCGTACAACGAAGACAATAATAAAATCCGAAAAATCTAAATCTCCTTTGCATATATGCTATGCACAACAAAGACTTACTCATCTACAAGATCATAACTTTGCGGATTCTTTTGTCGCGTCTTGTGGAAACATTTCGCAATGTTGAAAACTTGATTCCCTTGATCAATCGATATTTCAGAATGATACTAGTACTCGGTGTCAAGTTAGAACTATCCTAGTTCCGTGTTTCTTCACTCTCTGATCCAGGTACAAGACAGACAACTCTTACAGGGAACGACGGCTGTGTATGCCCTTTGCAGCTTCCACGTTCTTGATGCACTAGTCACATATAACGCTGTATCACAGTTTCCGAAAATGAAGGCGCCCATCACTCGTGACACCTCTCTTATCTATTTTCAGGTACTCGTCATCACTTTCCGGTGGTAAAATTGCTTCACGTAACGCACCTCTTGGGAAAAAAGTTTGAAAATGACGACCAGTCGCAATTCTGGATCGGTCAGCCCTTATATGACATCAAAAGCATCGATGCCCGTGCCACTCTCTGTTGACTAACCCGGACTGTCTCGTTAGCTGCGAATGTCGAAAGACTCGAAACCTGCGTGTGCCCTTTGATGAAAACGCAGGAGCTCGACTGCTCATTCCGACATTTCATGTCGTTGATTCCGATGAAGGTGGCACAACAGAACTTGGGAATGAGATACGATCTCAGCTATTAATTAATACCGGGGGGTTTCAATGTCCCGCGGGCCACAGAGGCGTGCGAACTTGGAAACCAAAAGACATCGAGTTGATGTGGTGGCCCCCTGTGATTGATTGATGGATTATCGCGTCGTCAAATGCGTACATGGCTCTATTCTCTTGTATACCTTAGATAACTTAAATTCCGGAACCCAATGTTCCCTTTCTAACGCGGCGTCAGTGGGAAAAAAACGATCGGAAAATCCCGAGCTGGTTCAACCATTGCACAGCCTTGCTCCTTCTTCTCGTCCAGCCTCAACAGCACTCTGATGCCTCGAGCTCATTTTAATTCCGCGATCCCCTCAAATAGCCTGTCATGTGTAGCTATCTGTCATGATTTGCTTCCTCTAGGCCGTTATCGATGGAACTAAGTTTCGGCACCGATGCAGGGCTTTACAGCCTTTCCTCCTTGCTCCCTAGGTTTTCTCGCGTTTCTATGACCAGTTATGTTGTTTTTATTGTACAATAGCGTGATTAGTATGGATACACAGTACTTCTATTGCTTCCAGGTAAGCGTACTCCGTCTTTTATCTTCTCTATGACCAACAACATAATAGGTACGCACAGGTCTACGAGGGTGCCTCGAAGCGCCGAGTATTTAAACACCGTTGATTGAGAGGTCTGCATGGATACAGCACTACAGAGATCCTTGAATACTGGCTGCGCTCTCGATTGCCTCCTCATCCTCTCGTATACCGGTCAACAACAGATATGGACTGGAGATCCACAAAATAGCTGGGCAGATTGCATGGCTATACACGACGAACGCATTGTGGCAATCGGACCACTACGTAAGTACTTGCTCTAATGTGTTAACGATACTGTTCACTGTATCGACCGATGGCTTAGAGGAAGTCCACTTCGAATGGAATACCTACACCGCGACATTGCTTCCCGACATCCAGCTGCCGAGGTTTTCGAATCTCGGTATCATCGAGCTTGGAAAGGGCGCCATAATAATCCCAGGGCTCATGAGTAATTATACGGTATTCGTCCTCTATCAGCAGAGACTCATTTTCACGCCATAGACTCTCACATCAACATGATACAGCAAGGGCGTCATTGTATGAATATCGACCTCGGAATACAGTGCGTAAGAGGCCCTCATGGCGAGTAACACTTCCTCTCTTAGACGCTGCCAACATTAAAGTCCCTCGCCTGTCAGATGTCGTCAAAGCCATCAGAGAATTCGTCGTTGGGCCTATGGGATCCCAGGATAAAACGGAATGCATTCGGGGTTCTGGGTGGAACATGTCTTTATGGAATCACTGTATATGGCCCACAGCAGTTAGCAAGTTTCCTACACTAAACTGTGATATAAACTGACTTATACGGTAACAGAAAGATCTAGAACTTGACCCTGTCATCAGAGGCCGGCCAATAATTTTGGAGAGTGAGAGTCATCATGCGATATGGGTGTCTTCCGCAGTACTCAAAGACCTTGCCGTTCGTAAGAAGCTTTGGATCAACCGCGTACATAGTGGGGATATTTTGAAGGATACGAAAGGAGAGCCGACGGGTGGGAACGTTTTTTTCCTGGTTTTAATACGAACTGACCTTCTCGGCTGTAGGCGTCTTTCTCAATGGTGCCGCCACCATCATTAATGACGTCTTTCCTATCACCGAACAGGAAAAACGTAGGATGTTTAACGTGGCCGCCCGACAGGCAAGGCGGTTCAGTATGACAGCTGTGCATGACCCTGATCCTAACTCGACAGATTTGTATAAAAGGTGATTACTCGCAGTATTGCTTCATAATCGAAAAATTTTATGGCCCTACAGATGGTGTGGGTTAGAAGAGGGACCCCTGCCTGCACGTTATAGTTTATGCTCTATAGCATCGACTGTGGCTGACCGACTTTTCCTCTAGCTTCGCGTGTTTGCAAGAAGAAAATACGATCATAATTCTGCATCGATTCCTGGCGGTCGCAACGAACCATACGGCCAGAGCACATCTAGGCTATCCATCCGTTCCGTTAACCTCTCAGCGGAAGGTCAGTGGCTTTTCCTCAACAGTCGGAATAATAACTGACAGTTTTAGGAGGAGCATTGAGTAACAATCAGTATACCTTCATGGGATCTATCAAGAAATGCGTAAAAGAAGGATGGACAGTGGTGACGCATAAGCTTCTGATTTCTGGCCGTCTCAAAGCTGAATTATTACGACAGGTGTTTGACAGAGACAATGAAGCGAATGAGATTATGATGTCCGCTATTGAAGGTCGGTATAATCAAGTCTCACAGTATCGTATACGATTCGACAATGCACGGAACTTGACTGCTGAGGATATTCACCATATACGCTACACGAACGGCAAGGCTATTCAGAATTGAATAGTTCGATGTACTAACGTGGTATACAGCAATAGCTTGCCTTCCATCAGTAAGTAATGCAAGTCTCACGCAACATTCTTGCTTACAAGCAAGCAGGAGACCGACTGTAGAGTTTTCAGAAGCAACGGAATCAAAGTTATACTCGGTTCAGACACACCAGTTGAAGGTCTTAATCCTCTGCACATTTTTCTATTAGGGGTTAGCATGAATGAAGGCGAACATGCGAAAGGAAAAGCCAGGAGGGAGGATCTGTATGCTGGATTATTTGAAATTTATTTATTTACTCACTTACAGCTCGTACAGGGAAAGACATCGTATTCAAATACTTAAAGGTATGCCCGGAATTGACGTATCAACGACTTTCAATTGACAGCACCGTCCTTGCAGAGATGACCATGAACGCGGCGTTTACTACTTTCAGCGACACTGAATTGGGATCGCTGGAACCAGGGAAATATGCCGACTTTGTTCTAATTTCGCAGAATATATTGGATCCAGGCGTTTCGCTCTCCTCCATTGCAAATACCAGGGTTCTCGGGACAGTTATTGGTGGAAAGGTGGTCTATGGAACCTTGGCTGATTGTTTTTCGAGGGCGGACGGAATGTTAGCGAGGCAATACACGGAGGAGTTCAGGAGCGTCAAGTTGTATGATTGAATCGGAGATGATATACTAATGGTCCCACCATGTTACCCCATCAAAGTAATTCCTGTGAACCACGAACCGAATCCGATGTTGGCATATTTACCGCTGTTTGTCTCCGCTGCCTTCTTTAAAGGCTGTTATTCTCCGGCCATCTCCGTCTTCTGGACATCACAGCGCTATGCAGACCAAGCCGCCCATTTCTCCCACTTTCGACCTTTTTTTTGGTACGACATCTCCCATGTTCACAAAAATAAAGCCCTTCTCCCCATGGTATCCTCCGACCCCGCCATCCAGGAAAGCGAGGATCCGGGGCTGTTGTCATATCTTATTACCTCGTTCCCGGCTGTCGTTCTCGTTCTCGTGAACGATAGATACCCCCCAGGCTTCGCGGAGCCTCGGATTCGCATTGACGCACGAATAATTTCAGCACTGGAGAGGTTCCCAAGGGGCGCCTTTTCTCGCCACAGTTATACTCGTTCATGCTCTAGCCCACGCCATTAGCAAGAGACATCACTTAGGAATCCCGCTGCTTTCAAATTGCTATGTCCACCACGGTGTGACAGACGATTCGCTGGGAGATCATGATTATCAGTTAGAAACGACCCTGTTCGGCGGAATCATCGGTGTTGTATTTCGGAGCGGTACCGCCACAGACCCTGAGCTCCCCGATATTGCACATTTCATGATACGGTTTCCGCCGGGAAAGACATACAAGCTTCGAATGCTAATCTAGTACTTCCACAGCAGATGTTTTGTTGATCAAGATCTACGTAGATGTCGACTGCGTGGCCTCTTGGGACATAGGCAACGACGATGGAGAATTTTCTCCATTTACTATCGAAGGCCTTGAGGAGGTTCACATGGCCTCAGAAGATTTCCTTTTGCATAGTTGTGCGGTTGTGAATGCTTCGTACGCGACTGTCAATATTCCACCTCATGACCGTCGACGTGAGCCATGGAGATTCGGTAACATATACTTCCACCGTAGTGGTGTGTACATTAAAGGCTGTACCTTCTCCATGCTTTATAATCAAATCTTTTTCGACTCTGTGTTCTTATTTGAAGAAGTACGTGGCCTACAGATGATGCACTGATTCATAGGCTGGGCAGCACGAAGTGTGGATTCTGCCTGTTCTTTTTGGATGGCAATTTGATCGTAAGCGAATTTGGCACTTTCGCCACCAGAACGATGCTAGAGTTAGGTTAGACCTGTCTCAGGACGATGTATATTTCTTTAAGGAGGGTGATCTAAGTGCGAGTGTCAGGCAGGATAGACAGTTGTTATACTGAGCGACGAATTCAGGATCGGACCAAAATTAGATTCGCGAACAACATGTTGTCGCATCCGACTCGTTTTCTGACTTTAGCAGCCTTCACGTTCTCGATGCGCTAGCTTCATAAAATAGAGATAGAGCTGTACACTATAAACTGATATACCCAATTTCGCAAACGACAGATTGGATACCCAATACCACCATTATACCACAAGAATCGACAGGGTGAGAAGGTCGTTTAATTTCCGTTAAACGATGGCCGAGCAGCTACTCCCATATACGAGAGAGGACACGCGGGCCTACGGAAGCGTATCTTCTCGAATAGAAGATTGTATATGTACTTGGTACTTGGTATGTACATACTGCGAGACGATAATTGAGTTTTGAAATTGGAAGTGAAAGAAAAGCCAGAAATATCGGGGGTCTGAGCAGGGAGACACACAGGATTCACGATCATTAAGGACGATACACGACAATTAGACCATCTTGGCGCAATGCATTTAACGAAGGCATCCACTTCAGTCGTCTACGATGAGCTCGAGGGAGAGATGATAAAACCACCTCAGTGAAAGCAGAATTCTGTTCACTCCGTCGACAACGAAGCATATGAATGAGCTCTGTATGATCGAAATGTAGTTGCGACCCAGAAAGGTCGAGGCGCTCTAGTTGTGGTGGATATGTTGCTAGCGTAGCGATAAGATAGCTCGAGTTGATGGTGGCGGCCAGTGAGAGGGATTTGAGGTTTTTTAACGTCCGGAGCATACCGCAGACGCTTGTCCCATCGATGGGAATAGAAGGCGCCGATATTAGAAGAAACGTTAGCAGGGGGAAGGAATTGGCCCGGAGAGTGGGTAATTTTGCTTCATCGCCGGCGTAATGAATCTCCAACGATAACAGCAATGGAACATCCAACATAGATAAAAGTCGAACTATGGTCGCTCCGTGATTCCCCTCCCAAATACTCAGGGTAGTCAAATGCCACAATGTGAACGTAGAATGTGGCGCTATGTCCCTATCGAGCTGTTCCAGATGAAGAACGAGCGACTTGACCCGTCCGACGTCGGGAAGAATGGCTAAAATATCACCGCCGATATCGGCGTTGCTGATTTGCTGCCAAGGCAGCTGGAATGAAAATGGGGACTCGTTGATAGTAACAGTGCGTAGGTATGGTGCATATCGGAAAGCGGTAGTTCGCCACAGAGGAGGAAACATGTCTACGCGGGGTGCAGAGATCCGAAGATCCCGTAATAGGCCCAAAGAACCGGATACTGGTTCAAAACATTGGAACGATTGGAAGTTTGGAAGGGACATGTGGAGCTGTTTCCACCGCGGGGACGAGGCAAGAATGATCGGAAGAAGCGGGTGTGAAGAAATGTCCGTTCTGCTTCCAATCAAAACAGAGAGACCGCGCGTGCCAGATCTCTCGAGCAATAGTTTCAGGCGAGATGTGGACCACGGAGGAGACGGTTTCCCTCGAAACACCATATTCAGGAGTACTAGCGGTCCGTTCCCGTACATCTCATTCCCCAAATCGAGGGTTATTGATGACCACAAGCGCGTCATAGCTACCGCTGCTGCCCTCCACGTAGCGCATACGTGGGTAATAACCCAACGAGAACGACGTGTATCAAGAGAGTCGCTGCAAGAAGTTATGGTTGTGTTCATCACATCTTCATCTGCAGCGAAACTGAAGATCTGCTCCAAAACGTCGTATGGGACTTTGCGCACAGGGTTCATCAGTTTCTTCGACACCGTAATCCGTTTCTGAACAGCATCCGTCTCAACAGTAAGATCGCGTATCAATTTCAGGATCTGTGAGAGGCGTCGGTCGATAGCTTCAATATGATCATCGCCATTGACAGTGATATCTTCGAATTCTGAACGCTCGAAGTCCGTGGGGGGGTCATTGCAAGAAAGAAGATGATCAATTCGAGAAGATGGTACAGAGTCAAGAATGTTACGCATGCGTGGGTAGAACCCGCATTGTGGGCAAGGTTTTGCTGGTGAAGATGGCGGTCCTCGTGTACCGGACATATCTGACTACAACCTATTTGTGATAGCATCAGTGGCACGAAAGAGCAATGATTGCTTCAACATTTGGCTCACTGATTCCTTGCTGATTGATTTTGTATAGCACGGACGTCGACGTCCCTGTGAAGAGACGTCCAATTTCAATTTCGACCTGAGTCAATCATGTGACACCTATACTTCACTCGGGCCGATATTTGAAATAGCGACTTTTGCTTCCAGGATGACAGTAATGAGTGGGAGAATAGATCATCGAGCATCGCTCGTGGCTATCCGCAGATCTGTGCAGTCACGGAAGTGACGTTGCTGCCAGAATTACTCCGTGGGAGAACGAGCGCAGTGACGTCAACCACGGACAAAATCTCCAACCCCCAGTCGACACACCCCCCTTGTGTATAACCACCACATCTGCTCTTCTGATTGTGGCGCAACCCGCGAACGTATTGACACTCCAAAAGTAGATTCAATTAGGCTGGTGTCTATTTTCAAAGATATATGTCCAGACCGAGATGGCTGTCGATCCAGAAGGGGGTACCCGTTCTACTAGTTAAATGCGCTTGATTCTCAATTTCCCATGAAAGGCGCAAGAGTGAGATGCCAATGTTGTACGCCGCAGAAATACTAGCTGCTACCAGATCATATATCTGGAACATAGTCAGCGTATTAATGATAACGTATCGTATGTCGACGAATCTCATAGTTACTAAGTGAAAATCTTTACGCTGCATACACACGGCGCAGCGGATATCTGAATTAGAGCCACCGCCTCTTTCGGAACAGACTGCGATGGTATATCTTGGCTGGAGAGGTATTTCTTAACTAGAGGCAGAAAGACTGCGAAATATTGGCCATCCCTAGCATCGAATCAATCCTGACATTTCAAGGAATATGATCGCATTGGACGCACATACGGATATGAGAATGACGGCGACAGAACGAGACCAGCTGATCTGATGCAAGACAACTCATACAACCACTCCGAAAATTGAATGTTCAAGAATTTTAGATGAAATTAATGTATTAGATTTGATTTTTCCGCATAAAACTGTAGAGATATTAATGCGAATACATTATGAGTATTACAAAGCAAAGAAACATTGTCCCGGTGAAGCGTACAGGAAGACCATCGTTAGTGGTTAGGGCTGGTAGATTTGTCGTCCCTTTGGCTAGGAATAAGTCGCTTAAACAACGGACGGCATACAGATTGCTTACCGATAACCCGTCTTTCCGGGAACAACCCCAAACGCCGGCCCTCCCTTCCCAAACATCTTCCTCACATCTGCCACCAGCTCCTGGGGCCGTTCATGAGCAGCGAAATGGCCTCCACTAGTATGTTCGGATTCGAACACAACATTACCTGTCGTACGGGCCCAGCTAATCATCAGGTAAGTCACAGCTCGACAATCAACAAACCAGCCAAAGGTACCCACTGCCGAGATACACAGTAATGCTCCGCTGGGAAGTATGATATCCCGAGTGGTATAGGAAGCCTCTCTGTCATCATCCCAATATCGGATGACCCAAAGACCTCGTAGTATATACGGATCGATGCTGTAGGCCCCGCTCTTGAGAACCAATATATCGATATCCACGTCAAGACTAAAAAGAATATGTATCGCTCTCGTGCGGAGTTAGGTCGAGCTACATACCTTCATCGTCTTCCCAGGGGTACTCGTCTGTCCAATTCACCAGTTTCTCGAATATCCATGCGAGTAGACCAACGGGAGAGTCAGTTAGGGAGTATCCCATCGTTTGAGGGCTGCGTGGCATGTTCGATTAGGTAGCCTTCGCCTTTTGTGCGGAACCATTGGCTCCATTTCAGTCCTGCCTTCTCTGTTTCGGTGTATGGCGTGACAAGGTGTTGAAGCAATAGGATGGGCTCATAGATAGTTGGACGGCGTCCTCTGGCAAAGAATGGTTAGTTGACTAAGACCAACAATGAGGACAAAACACGTACGTGGGTGTATTCGTATGCAACGCTTTGCTATGTTCTCCGCCATAGAGACTAGCAATCTTTCGTGTAATCTTCGTAATTGATGTCAGTTGTGATGATAAGGTATTGATAAGACATCGACGTCCGACACTCACGAGACCTCCCCAGTCTCCTCCTTGCGTTACTAGAATAAAAATGACAGTAAACGCCAGCTTCATAAACGGCAGGACGATGACGTACCATATTCATTATATCCGAGAGATACCATCAGCTTCTCAGCAATCTATGGAATTTACGTCCCGTAAGCGATACTGGAACCCTGACAGCGGAGGAACATACCTCTGCATACTGGGCTAGCCTGAACCCTTGCTTCTTGCTATCCTCTGAAAACCCATATCCCGGTAAGCTCAACGCGACGACATGGAAACTTGGATGATCCGGCGAGGACGACGTCAACAGCGGGAGAATCTTCCGCACTTCGATGAAGATCCCAGGCCCTGCAAAGTTAGATCAGCCGCCGCATACAGACATAGAATATAGAAAGTGCGCACATCCGTGAACAAAGAGCAGCGGAATAGCACCTTCGACCGCGCTCTTCTTGTGCACATAGTGGATGTTCAATACCCCGAACCCATCTACTTCGATATCCCGAGTGAATTGCGGGAGCTCCGCGTTAAGAGCGGCTTCTTGCGCCCTCCAATCAAAGCCGTCTCTCCACCGAGCAACGAGACGCTTGATATCCTTCAGCGGTACACCATACTTCTTCCCAGAGTCTTCGAGTTCGTCTGGGAGTCTGATCAAGGAGAGCTTTTGTTGGAGAAGCTTGAGCTCGTCGTCTGGGATAGATATTTTGAACGGTAGTTCTTGTGAAGTCATTGTTAATGATGAGGGATATGTTGAGAATACGATGGAGGCAGGAATGTTGGGTTTTATGATTGTGCATGGTCTGAAGATAATGCCACGGCATGTCCGAATCGGAAAAGAAGACAAGGAAGGAATCCGAAGTTCGGGTTATCTTTGCAATGATGGGTGCCCGAGGAGATGGTTTTCAATTCTTGAGCGTTGAAGACACCACAATTTGAACGGTAAAGAACGTAGATGGAAAATGGTGCATTGAACTGTGAATGGCGGAAAAGTTACGAAAGTGATAGCCTGATTTAAGAAGTCACAAACATCGGCCCGGTTTTGATAACATCAAGTTAAGTAGTGAATACGCAATGATGTCCATGTTATCTCGCAATACGGATTATGCGTGCGGTCAAAAGCCACACATCACAGCCAGGATCCGCGAGTGACTCCCCAATCATTCGGGAGCCTCTTTGTCAGCCACTCTTCCTTCACCATCTATGTCGCGGACAGATAACGTCAACTGGATTTAATTATCACAAGATTACAGAGATACTCACGAGGCCTGTGTCTCTATACGATACACCAAAAAACCAGTCGCGTTTGTGTGAAATAGTGGGGTATTGGACTCCGGCGACATCGATTATTATACAGTTGTGGTCAGTCCTCCAGATGCTCCGGAAACACTGTGGACCAACTACATATGGCCATAAAATACCCTATACATTTCTTTCCTAACGCATCTTCTCCGTTCTCGGATGGATGGGTGACAAACCCAGTCTCTCTCCTTGCTCGCCCATCATCGTACTGTCAGTAGGAAAGTCTTGTATGTAGCATAACATTAGCGTTGTCGAGGCGAGCAGCAGCAGTAGCATGGTATTCTCATCGGTACAGGTTCCATGAGCTCGTCATGATTACTTGCTATGAACTAAGGATCTTCGGAGATGGTGTGGTGTGGTGTGGTGTGGTGTACCGGCACAGGGTCCCAATCAGGAACGGCCGGGTCCACAACCCTAACGGTGTATCGATAAGTAGCTAAAAATAGCACCAATGGAAGGGTTCTAAAAATATAACAGAATTTAGTCAAGAAATGCACTACGAACACTTGCACGTACGCGGCTCTTACGCAGTACCGAGACGGAGAGTATGTTGCGAGTTATTATGGGCGATTGAATGGAGACCCTTTCGTCAATGCTATGCTCGAGCTGTATCCGGACGATTCTCGGAGGAATCGCCGTAAGAATGGAGCCAGAAGAATGCATCCCATTGGACCCGCTGCTCGCTGACATCGGTGGAGTCGGACCCGGTTCCTGTACACTGGAGAGTGGATTTCCTTCAGTTCGGCTACGAGCCTGTCGCCAATTTATGAAAATTTTGTTACAAATGCCATCAGAGCGATACGGCTCACATGGTAGATGATAAATGCGTTGTTTATCACCTCGGTTCATTGGAAACCCTATTCTCGGCAGCCGCTATTGATCTGGCTGAGACGATTAGCTTTCAAAAAACATGATAAACAGATGGACTGACGTAGTGAATGTTGGGGATTGATGAAACACAAAAAAAATCCTCTTCTGAAGCAAAGACGTTCGCTGAATCACCTTCCCCATCGATTGGCATGACCGAGACTGACGCGCATTCTACCACGCTTGCTGATCTTGCGCTAATCAAGTACCACAGACGCGAGTAGGTATTCTAAGGTGTCCTGTGGAGATGAGAACGTACCTGCAAGCAGTAAAGTAAACGTACGTCGACCTGCCGGACATGCCAAAAGCTCCCGTAGGTGACGCATTGAGAGGTAAGTTCGGAATATTTATCGTAAATCGTCGTCCTCACGCCTGGATGACCGAGTCAATATGAATATTTCAGCGAGCAAGACGACAAGCACGTACCCAAGGGCTGCTCTATAGCACTCTATAGCTCCTTTTTCCGTGAGAATTCAACGAAATGGCAGAGAAAGTATCGGCTACCAAGGAGCGAACGATATCCTTGGCTTAGCTGGTGATAGTCAGTGGGAAAAGTTTCTTCGGCTGACTCGGTCCGAATTGAAAGGGATCACGGTACACGTGACGACCGGGTCTTTCAGTCTCTTGACTCTCTTCCAAGTTCCAACTCTGTTCGCTCTTTTGCGAATATATAATCAACCGGACTTTCCTGGAGATTCAGTCCCCCTCGTCCCACCAATACCACAGTTACTTGTCTTAAGAACTCAGATCGGCATCCTGGTTCCGGGGTCTTGTTTTTATTAAGCAATAGCAGTTAATAAAAGGTAGGTCAATCGCATGGTTGTTGACCGACGAGGCAAAAGTATGGTGGCAGACGCTTCCATAGATCCGGCTTTCATATCTTGAACTTTCTGGGTCGGTCTACCTGAGAATTCTCTCGACCTTTGACTCCGGCGATACTTCTCAAAACAAAAAAGGAAGCGCTGAACACGTAGAGCTGGGCATTTACGGGAGATATCTACTGGGTCGTCGGCCTGACTTCCTGGTTTGTCATTCTGAGTTTTATGGAAGTCCCTGTTGGTTCGTTTGATTTTTATCTGAAGAAACTCGCTAGCCACCAGGAGATCACTTCTATGTTTTGAAATATGGATCGACATCATCCGTTGTACCAGTGAAAAGTTCCGACAAATGCCATTCCCTTCCAGGCAGTCTACCTGTGGGTGGTTGCTTCATTCTGTAGTTACGAAGGCGCCTCGTCCAGCATCCAAAAGTCCCACCCCCCACGGCCTACCCGAATGGCTTCGTCGTCTATCTTCACCGACCTTTGGGAGACCTGCGTAGTACTATTCCGGTTCAAAGTGCCATACCCTTCATATCAGCCGACGCGATGGACCAGACGTTAGGTCTTCCGGGAGTAAGCGTCAGTCGCCTGCTTTCCGGAGAACCCGTTATCATGGAAAATGAGAACAGCGGTTTTCAAAATCACTGGTGTGAATCGAAACACAGCATATGTGGTATTAGAGTGGATATTTCAGTAAGAACTCTTTAGTTCAGTTCGCAATGGGATACTGTCAGCCTTCCTTTTAGGTTGCTGGATACAATGCGGTAATGAATGAGGTTGTCCTAGTGGAATGTACTCATGCATCGCTGACTCACCTCGGCTTGGCGAGATGGCTTACTTGTGGCTTTCTTAAATTGATCATGAAGGTCTGATGTAGTTGATCACATCGCGCACAGCAAAACTGACTGATATGACAGAACCCTCAACAAAGGCCTTTTAAGTTGGCAAATCTGAGACTGGTTGCTCTTTACCGCTTAGAAGGTTCAAAAGATAATGTTTGTGACGTGGCGTATGCAGTAGTGAATTCTTAATATTTGACGTGCTGTACATGAACACAGCGATTTTGTAATTCTACCAATCTACAGAAGTCTCGGAGTTCGAAACAAAAGAATGTCAAAGGAAGAATCCAGCGTGTATTTCTAAGGTCTTTCATGTGCACATTCCACGCTGAAGATTCGGTATTTACGGAGCAGGCTATGATCTTAAATGGTTCGTCTAATGCCTGTCTAATGACTATCAGGGTTAAGAAGATGTCCGACAGTACTAAACACATGCGTATCAGATCCTCGAGTCTGGATGTAAAAATCCAATCCGCAATACTTACAACTTGAGGTATTGTAGTACTATAATTGATATGTCATAAACGGTGACCCCCCACCACTTGGCTATCCTTCCATTGAAAATGCCGTACATCATTTCCCCCGAATTGTGACGTTCATAGTAGGGGCTTCTACAATTGCCGCAGTTGAAAGAAAGTTGTACGCGACCTTTAATTAGGTCACCTTGGATGTTACATTGAGCCCTCGTAGCAACGAAATCGGTAGGTTGATGTTCGTAGAATTACTTCTTCCCCAAGAGCGTAGACCTGCACCGCGGAGCCTGAGTCAGGGCATTGTTTACACGCAGACTTAAAATTCCGCCAAAGAATTGCCAAAAGAGCGACGCCACTAAGAGCTCTTGCGGTTTTTCATCCAACGTTGGTCACAGGGGCTTAGCGCTCCAGGAAAATAGTCAGAAGTGAGGCCGATGACGTAATGTTCAGATTCTGAACTTGATCTCAATCCCGTATGGTCAATTTCATGCCTTTCGTCTTCCCGTATACAAGCGCCACTTCCTACTTGTATTATCCTTCTCAGTCCTGACTCTGGATGTAGAGGAACCTATAATTGTGGCCTCTCTTCCTCGACGTCTCCCATTTTCTATCACTTCTTTGTCCTCATGTTCTTGAACTCTAATCCTGAGGTGATCATCTACGTTCCCCGCTGAAGACGGACGCCGTTCCACCGTTCGGGTCCCTGCGTGATTCCTCGTCTCTTCCTCTTCACAGACCTCTTCTCGCTGTTGTCAGTGACCTAGCGACAATCGCTGCGGCTTGTAGACCCACATGAACATCCGAATTTCTGAACTGCGGGTGGCGTAGTCCCTTGAAGCTTGGGAAGTCATCTTCCGTTTCTTATGGCCTACTGGATTCTCCAATTGGGATGCTACAGTCTTGTGATGATGACGGATTCAAGTGGGACATATCACATCGATGACCTGGGAGAGTTTCTTGACCACATCTCAAAATTAGTGATTGGTCTCATCCAAATCTTGATGGAAATGATTTTAAGCGCTATAATTACGGTGTATTACCCCCCCGAATAAGTAACTGTCCAGGACCGCGGGAGAACAATATGGAGTAAGACTCATATCAATTATTGCATTACATCGGCGTGAGATACGGCACAGACCGTCATCCGGTGCCTTTAATGAGCAGTAGAAAAAGGGAGATCTCTCTTGTCGCAGGTAGAGGCAAGCGATCATTGATGTACGTGATCTTCGTCTCTTCTCCCCAGACCTGCCCTCATTTGATTCGTAGCAATGACACTCTTCCCAAGTCGGAACCTTGGAAACAGAATCCAAAATCAACGCCATGACATTTTCTCGGTTCAGCTGCATTGAAACTCGCTCGCTCCTAATTCGCCGGGACCGCCTCTATCATTAATACTAGTGATTGCCCGGTCTTGATCTTGATGGAGATGATTTTCAACCCTGGAATCTGGGTGTATTATCGCCCGAATAAGTAATGACCAAGGACCGCGGGAGAACAATATAGACTGAGATTCATATCCGTTAGGTATTGCATTTCATCCATTGGACAGCAATCCGTTTTCAGTTATGAGATGTGGCACATAGGCTCTTACCCGGTGCCTTTCATTAGTGAGCAGGAGAACGTTGCGAGCAAAACCAGTGATGCTTTCAACCATTATCTTTCCTTCCTAGCCCCGCCTTCATTTGACTCGTAGCAATATCATTTACATGAAGCCTTGGAAACAACCCGACGCCATGGCATTTACTCGCTTTACCAGTATCGACGACCATTGGACGCGGCTCGATTTTAATTCACCGTTCCTTGCCGGGGGCCGCCTCTATGAAATTTCATTTTGAACTTGGGGATTTTCGGGATTCCCCCTCCCCACCCCCTTGGCTATTTAGGTGTAAATGCCGGGTACTCGGAACCGACTGGTCGTCAGGCACCTTCCCCAGTTCAGTCGACATATGTCTGGAACCCCCCGACGTCAGTCAGTTTCCAAGTACTTCCGCTTTCACGTTCCTGAAACTAGTTTGGGAGTCCTCAGTTGTTTGACCGATGAGAGTTAAATTCGCGGGTTATGTTCGGCGTTGACCGTGAAGTGGAGTGACAAAAGCGATGAAAAGCTTAGGGTAGATCTATCGTCTATCGCAAGTCTATAGAGAACGACTGCGGGTAAGAATCATTTAATGGTTTAATTCGCCACCCGGACTCGCGATGTGTAGGCAGGGTTGGGAGAATGAATAATATTAAGTGATAAGGATATCGATAAGTGGTAAGCGGTACAGTGTATCCGAAATGCCAGCGGACGAAAAGTAAGAAAAGAGTGAAAGTGACGACGACCAAGGGAGTCAACGCATCCTGGCGTATAAACGCCTAGCACTGTGTTCATCCCTCACCTCGCTCATCCGGCGTCTATCAAAGTCTCTCTCCCCGTACTTCCCGTCAAACCCGGACGGACGATACACCTCCCTCGCAGAGCTCCTGGTCTCCTCGTCGTCGTTATCGGAAGAGGTGCTCGACGACGATGACGACGGGTGCCACACATATTCCGATTCGTTTATCCGAAGTTTCTGGTAGGGACAGCATATGCGCCACGACGGATATTTTGGACCCGTAGTGGTGGCGCCGGGGTTGGTATGATTTCGGTAGTGGCGACGCATGTTGGAGTTGACGTTGAATCCCCTACCGCAGCCGGGGAATGGACACTGGAATGCTGTGAAAGGATCAGCCGAAAATTATTATGAGGCTGTTGTTGTTGGCCTCACGTGTAGCACCGGTATGTGTGTTGACGTGTATCCTGAGGCTGCTGGGTCTGTTGAAGCGTTTATTGCAGACCGTGCAGACATGCTTTTTCTCTTCCTTGACGAGGCCTTCATCGTCGTCTTCACTGGATAGGGAACTGGACTTGTAACGCGGCGGTGGCGGCGGGTATGGGAGCGAGGTAGACGATGCGAGTGAGGCGGAGGATGGGTCGGACCGGAGCACGTTTAAGGAGCATCGTGTGTGTCTCTGCTGGGTGGTGGCCGTGGCGGCGGGGGGGAATAGATCACCGTCGGTGGAGCGCGTCGCCAGTCGGGCGGACTGCGCAGCATGTGCTCTGTAAGTCTTGTGTTAGCTAATCGTCCAGTAAGAGAAAGAGAGATAGATGAATACCTGGAAACATTTCGTGTATGCTCGGAAGAGAGAAAGTCATTGTAATCCGTCGGTGGTTGAACTTGGGGGAGGAAAGAGCGAAACACCAAAAGCAAGCCGGCGGTTATATAGTGTTGCCTTGGTCTAGATCGGCAACTATGCGGGTTGCCGAGAGCATTCCCGATCTGGATGTAACAAGATCAATTATTCACTCCTGGAGACGAGTGTGGCGTCGAGGATCCATCATCAATATGTGTTTTGACGGTAGCACCGGTCGCCTCGTATCCGGGGCGGTACTGAGACCGCGCTGGAGCGGCATCGCAACCCGCTTTCATAAATATATAATTGCCCTCGCGTCTGGAAAAAAAAAGCGATGAGCAAGATAGACAGATATAGACAGGAGACCAGCATTTTCTACTTGAATGTTGTGAGCACGCAGTCATTAGATCAATCCATTCCAGACGCAGCTCATGCATTCAGCCCCGAGACCGGCGGATCAGTATCACGATCGACAACTTCCACGCAAAAAAATGATGCTGATCTCCGTCTAAAATGCCTGGGGTAGTATCTGGGTCTCTGTTCGTAAAAGGGCTAGATAGTAGGCAAATTAAGTTCAAGCAGCGCTGTCTTGTAAGGTGCCGATTTCTGTGATCATAATACGAGCAAAGAATAAGTTAACCAAATGTTCCTCCCAACGCAAGGACTCGCCGGTGTTTGGGATTCATATTCAGGCTCGAAACGGTAATCTATCCGTGCTTATCCCTGACGGTGTCTCGCCTAGTTTTCCCGTTTAACCGTTTGCCCGTGGACCTGTGTCAAGGTGTTGAGCCTGCCAAACCGGCCGCCCGTATATAACGGGAGTCGAGATGATGTAAAATCAACTGAGAACTGATCTTCCGACAGCTAGTGTTGTCGTCCATCAGCAGAGCCCGAAACAGTATATGTATACGGAAACCACTGTTCAATCGACAATAAGTAACCGCAACCCGTCTGTCACACGTAGAATTCCCAGCTCCGAATCTTACTCCGCGAGCGCTAATCATTTATCATCAGTGAACATAATCGAAGCCAGAAGCGACGACGCATACAAAGCGCCAAATCGAAGCTACGAGGCCTATAAAATCCGTTAATAATTCCGCAGAGCGTAAGCTGTCGTTTACACTTCAGGCCGCACTGACAGGCCGAGATCCGTCTACAAAGGAAATGAACGTCCTAGAACGTACACAAGCACAAAAATACGCGTACCTCAAAAATTCTCGATGATGCCATACTCCCGCCGAGCCATCCATTTATCCACATAAAACGTTTGACACGTATGCCCGACCGAGGATATTGACAGCGCTGTAAACGACATGCCGGGGTATGACGAATCCTCTAGTTCATGGCTCGAGCTATGAATACGACACCCAGGCTCACTTCGTATCAAGTTCATAATAAAGGTGGGTTTTAACTGCGCCGGAGATCAGAAGAGCGCCCCCCGTCATAGGAGAAAGGAGACCGTACAATTGATGCTCTCGCTGTCCGTAGGTAATTGAACGGGAAACTCCCACCGCACTGGGGCCTGGATCAAAATTCTCCTGGTACACAAATACGCGAGAATAATGAGACGACGAGGGAATAACTCATCCCATAAAATTTCGGAAATGCGTGAGGTTTTGATATTTACTACTAGCAAGAGGTAGGGAAAAAAAGGATGGGATGGACCATCGCCCTCGCCGTCCTCAGCGTTACATCTGTGCCTTGTCGGTGGGCACTTTGATGAACGGCTATGATGCGGGAAATACCTGCAACAATGGATTATTCGCAAGAATAAAGTGAGCGGTGATCATAGTCACCGGGAAAAGGGGAAAATATTACATAATCCAGTTGCCCTCAGTTCCGCGCCGTCATGGCCACTTGATCAAGTATTGTGGCAATCTCCCTTTTCGTTGTTCGAGATATAGCCTTCACTTCATTAATTTACACACAACGTCAATCCTCCAGGAAGGTAGAGTGGCTCCTCCCATATAAAAAAACGCTACCGACTCCGAGGATCCAGACTGTATACTCCCGCTCTACACGCCTAGTACTAGCTCTCCTTCTGTTCTCCTTCGGCCTGTAGCTTCCTACTAGTAGCAAGACTCTATTGAGCAGATATCCTCCACATGCTCGTCCATTCACTCGTACAGTCCCCCCGGAACTCGTCTTGATTCGCCCCATTCGTGAATCCAGCTTGATGATTGTAACCGAGGCTCCCCCTTTTACTTTCCTCTTATAGAGTTGTGTATGGGGGGGGGGGCTTAAACCTCACACGGGGGCCGATCCATAATCAAACAAGTCTCGTTCCTTCCTCGATGGAAGAGCTCGGATGCTAAGGCTAGCAAGGGCGCACGGATCTACCCTAATAGTAAGGTCCTCCATTCTCGTTCCCGCTCAGGTTTCAACGCCGTTGCAACCTCCCCATATGACACACTTTTTTCAGATGATACATGCACCTGTATTCAAACCTGGGCCGTTTCCAGGGCTCCCGGTTAACGAACCGTCTTCACCCCCAACATCAACCGCAGGGTCAAAGTTGATTTTCGTGTTGAGATCTTTGATTTAGTAGGTACGTGTGTTGATGCATCACAAGGGCCGGGTCCTGCGGATAGGTACCCGCCCGCCTCCGTGTCTAGATCTATTTATCGACGTCGGTGGTGCGTATAGACCATTGTAACTTATTCATTAAGGCTTGACACCCGTCACGACTCACGAGTCTAGATGATGGAGGTCTCCTTTCCGAGCGGGCTAAACCGTACGGCGCAGCGCATTCTCACTGCCCAGGGTCCAGGACAGATAACTGATCGACCGACGCTCAGGACGAACTGAATTTCATTTTCTCTTTCCGTTCCGCCCCATGTCAAATTACTCACTCTTCGCTCCCTCCTCCTCCACATAGAGAATATTACTGCTTTCGCGGCGTAGGTCTTTTTTATCGAAAGCCGCGCCAGCCTTCGTCTTTCCCAAAGTCCTCTATGTCCCTTTTCGTTCGTTCATTCGTTCGCTGGGGCCCAAAACTATTTCTCTCGTATGTGGTGTACAAGCCTGAAGCCTGTTTCCCTCCCTGCTTTTATTCCCAGACATGATTCCCTTTCCTCCCAGGCCGTACGGAAAGAGAGCCGATGAGCTTTATACTTCCCAATGGTATCAGGTCGAGCTGTAAATTTTCCATGTCCGTCACGCGTGGGGCGTGTAGCCGGACGAGATATTACCAAGGCTCAGCGAAGGATGCGGATCACTCGCAGATCCTCCAAGGCGATGTATTATCTGACGACCGTAGCGTAGGTATTTTATCTTAAACTCCATTCTTTGCCTTTTTCATTCCACGTGGGCCTTTTAAGTCTTTCCATTCCCAGACATTGAATCGTCGAGCATGGGGGGGTACTACGGATACAGACCCGATGATCATCAATATCACAATAGTAAACCATCCATATGAGTCCGGACGCTGAGAGCTGGAATTTTCTAGGTCCGCCTTGGGGAGAGGGAAAAGAGGCAAGAACTAGACTCAGAAAAGGGTGCGGATCACTCGCAGATCCCAGTGATAATAAACAGGCTCCTCGGAGGAAGCCTTGCACTATCTGGCTTTCCGAGCAAGATCTGCGCAACGCCCGGTGGTGACGTTGCTGCGAGAGAAATCGATTAGCCGTGGGAACTAATAATTAGTATGGGAACGCAAAATGTGACGTGTGTGGATCCAAATGGTGACGTCAAGCCGAATCACACACACACACAGAAAAGCTCCGAGTCGGGTGCTGAAGATCATCCGCTCCACGACCCTCCACCTTTCTTCTTCTGATTGTGGCAGGACCTCTCCCGCCGGAATCACCAGGGTCTTCTGGAGCCCAAGCTGCCGACGGCGTGTGGCATTTCAAGACGTAGCAAGTACTCCCGCAAATCAATGTATACCGTTCGTCGTGAAAATAAAATAAAATTGGAATGAAAGCCCTAATCAGAATCAGTCCGGGGTGCGCGAAAAGAATTGCCGTAAAATAATATATATATATCTTTCTAATTAATCTGATGCACGAGTTCATACATAGATTATTGGGCACGCGACCCTAACTAAACAACTTCTTCCCGCCTCCTCACTGCATGTGAAGCTGTGAAGTGATGCGCAAGATATGACTCCATTGATAGTCCAAACGAGATGAGTGGGGTGGACGCTTGATGAACGGGTACGAATGAGGGTGGGAAGAAGACTTGGGGTGATTGTTATCTGAGTATACGAGCGGCTCTCAGGAGCCCCTGGCGTGATGATGCTATACTTTCCGCCTTTTACGACTTAAAATTGGGATGCTTGAAGCCACGGCCTTGGTAATGTGGTCATCAAATTACTTCTCTGTAAAGTCTACTACGCTTGAGATCTCTCTACGCGCGAGCTTTACATCATCTCGAAAGCTATTAAAATCACGCATCCTAGAATATTCTGGTGGCTGAACAACGGCTGATGAGGTATATTTTGTAGCCAATGAATGAAGATCTGTCACGGAACCTGTATACAATGCTGATTTTATACACAGAGCCGGAAAGGTATTTCTAGACCCCAGCGCCTCGTTCACGGTGGTATTCTGACGTTGTGCGCTCATCCATAACAAAAAAGATCGAAGCGCGAATCCAAACGAATACTATTAGAGCTTTTAGAAATAGTCGATATCTGTGGTGCAACACAACTGTTGTGATATGGGGGATCAGTTCATCTTCCATACGTACACGCGCTGTGTCGAGCCAGTAGTATTGTGCTTGGCTGAGCTCTGGAAACGCATGAGGATGTACACTACAGTACCTACTTATATACTAAAAGACTATCTACTAGAATCTTCTATACTTTTCCTATATCTTCTTTCTTAATCAGCATCTTCGGCATGATGCCGGATTGCCATATTCCAACAACAACCCGGTAACAAAAGAAGATTGGAGCGCGCGAAAGTGAACGAATGGCAACCCGGACTCGGACTCGGGCTCGGAGACATCACGGTGTTATCGCTCCTACTACGCGAGAGCCCAGACCGGTGAAGCAAACGAATAAAGGTGCAATTGAGTAGTAGACGATACAATGTAATCCAATGGTGCGTGAAGTTATAATCATGAGAGAGAGGAAATATATGTAGCACGAAAGCAAGAAAGCAAGAAAGCATGGCAGCAGCAGACAAGAGAGACTGGGAGAAATGATTAATGATCAACGACCCCTCGCATGTGAGTACCGCGCAGTCGCTCCATAATTATATTCGTCCCTCGCGTTGCTCATCCTGCGTCGATCATACTCCCTCTCTTCGTACCTGTCCTCGTACCGTTCTCTTCGCTCGTACACTTGAGAACGATACTCCTCCCTGACACGATGGACCCTATGCATGGACTGCTGTTCGTCATCTTCGTCATCGGATGATGTGCTCGACGATGATGGAGGGTGCCATACGTATTCGGATTTGGATATCCGGCGTTTCTGACTCGGATGCGATGAAGAAGACGAAGAAGGAGGATACGAAGGGTGTCGGACAGAAGTAGAAGAAGGGGTAGGGAAAAGAGAGGCTGCGCCGGGGTTGGTATGGTTCCGGTAGTGACGACGCATGTTGGAGTTGACATTGAATTCACGACCGCAGCCAGGGAATGGACATCGGAATGCTGCGAGCACCAGACGATCAGGGGATTACATCAAATAGGAAATGAAATGGAGAACTCACGGGTAGCACCTGTGTGCGTGTTAATATGGATTCGAAGGCTGCTCGGCCGATTGAAACGCTTGTGGCAGGTCGTGCAGACATGTTTCTTGCCCTCCTTAGTCCCGTCCTCGTCGTCTTCGCTGGAGACCGGCGTGGACTCGCGGCGTGGCGGCGGGAAAGACTGCGGTTGGTAGGGCAGCGACGCGGACGATGCGATGTGCGTGAGAGACCCTGCCGCGGGGTCGGACCGGAGCACGTCGAACGAGTAGCGAGTCGGTAGGAGCGTCGGCGGGGCGCAGCCTTTGACGCGCGCTTCAGGCGAGACGCGCAGCAGATGCTCTGTAAGCACCCAGTTAGCTAATCATTCACGACGCCCAACGAAGGGAGGAGAGGGCACCTGGGAACATCTCGTGTATACTGGGCAGGGAGACAGGACTCGTGTTCATCGTGAGCAGGTGGGTGGTGTGGGGGTGCAGAGGAAAGAACGAACGCCAATCAGCCGACGGTTTATATACTGATGCCTCTTTGCTGGGATCGGCAACTATCCGCAGGACCGAGATCTCCCCGATCTGGATGATATCCCCGGATGGGGAGCCTAGCCATCAATGACAATCATCTCCCTGACACCGCCCATAAGAATCCTGCTTTTGTGGGCTGGGTGAGTGAATGTGGATCTTCGTTCGTAAAGCGCATGCCGGCGCCACAATCACCTTCGGCGGCTGTATTGCTGCGTGTGTGCGTGTGACCGGGTGGGAGGGAGGATCCTGTTTCCCCATTTGCTCCGGATGCCCCTCTCCGCCCGGCGTCCGAGGGTTGGGTGCTGACGTCACTAGGAACGACGATCTTGCTACGCCGCCACTTGCAGAATTACAGCCAACATTGTTTCCCAGACATGGCTAAGCGTTGCTTATCGCAGCACGGGCTGTGCAGATCTCCTGATTAACCACGGGCGGTGATCATTACCCTCTCATTCCCACCTCTTCCATCCGAGGGGTCCCTCTACGAGCATGCCTTCTTCTTCTTCTTCTTCTTCTTCTTCCGGGATCTGCATCTGCGTGAGGAAAGGAAGATTCTCACTCCTCAGCTCGCTCGCTTTTACTCCACGATCTGCGTCTTCATTTTAGCCTCTCCGAGGACCTTGCACGATGTGGCGCCACTTTTGCATCAATCCACGGCTACCAAGAAATTATCCGCGTCTCTTCTCCACTCTGCGCGGATCTGTTCCTCCTCCGAGGTAGGGGGCGTCTACTATCTCTTTCCACGCAGCACTGTGACTCGTTCGGCTATCCACAAAATCCCCTCGTGACGGGGGATTCAATTCATGCCCGTGAAACTTTGATAACTCTGCCATATGATAATCACGCACCGAATATAGAGATCACCGGTTCGCTATCCGGCCATCCCTGACGACAATATCTTCTTCCTGATGGATGGTGCGTCCAGTGAGATTTCTGCCTGCGACACCTGGTATCTGTGAAACGAAGATTGATAGGCATCGCCTCTAACCTCGCCTGTGTAAAGGAGTTATGTCACCCGCCTCGGATAATTCCAAGCGCTGAGGTGTGAGAAATGACGTGTATTCCTTTTCTCACGAAGTATATTCCTATGTACGCTCCCATCCCATCCCATCCTACCTCGAGTAACCACTCTCTATGTAGGAACCGAAGCAATTGATTTTGACACGAACGGAACGGAACGGAGGGAGGCAGAAAATGAAATTACGTCACTCTTTCAAAGCATCGATTATATCTCGTCGCAACTGGGATGAAAACAGCTTAATTGCGATTGTTGGGAAAGGGAGATAACGCATCAAAAATGTTGAAGATTAGCGCTGATGATTTCCCTCCCGCCCACGCTGATATCCTTCCGGGGCGCTATGCATCATCAATCATCAAGAAAAGATCCCAACACGAAAATCGGGAAAGGGGAGGGCGAAGGGCGGTTCCTTAACGGTGGGTCCCTGGTAACGGCACGAATACATCGCCAAGATGTAGGTGGGAAGGATTATCTTGGGTGTGAGAACACAGAGAGTTTGACTGTAGGAGAGGCAATGAGCCACAATCAAACATTGCATGAAGAGCGGGAAGGAATAAAAAGTCCCGATGTTATGAATTATATTGATGACCCAAACAATAATGGGAGAGAAAAGGCGGGATACAAGAAACGGGAGAAGACTAGCAGAGGAACAAAAGCATACGCATAAAGTTCCGAGGTCAGTGGAGAGCATGTGGAGGACGGATACTTAAAGGCACCCCCCAAGTCCGGGTTCCGTCCTCGGAGTCGGATGATACCCTTCATATACATCCTTGGTGGAGATTGACGTTGCCTGAAATTAATCAAGGCGTAAATCCAGGTGAGGGCTGGCAGAAATAAGAAAAGTAAGAAACGCACATGATACCATAGTCTGAAGCGTGGGCAAAAAAAGAGACCGAGCGATGGGAGCTATAATTTGGTTATGTAATCTTATTTTCCTTTTCCTTTCCCAACCACGAGAACAACTTGGGGTTCACCCTGTAGGTTTCGATGTTCATGACCACGCCCTTTATTTGGTACGGTAATCGTTTGATTCTGTTGCAGGACCTTATTCTTCGCTTGCGCATAGAGGTCGTCTCTTCTTCAGACATCAGGCTGCGTCTCACGGTTCCTATACTGACACTGTTTCGCACTATTGTGACAAGACGGTATGCTCCCATGAACCCCATTTTCATGGTACGATCCTTAATGTTGGCGGGTACAGATATCCCGAAGACGCCACAAGGTTGAGTGGCTCCGACATAATGCGCAAAAGGTAGTTTAGCGCCTTTACAAGGCTTCTACAGCGTGGAGGTATAAATTGTAGCACAAACATGGGTTGCACACGGAGGTTTGTCTTTTGTCTTTTTGTTAAAGTTACGATATTGTTGATGGTGCAGAACTGTTTTAATCCAGGTACATGAGGGATGTGCCCCTTGTTCATAATGACTCACCTGCAATCGTGGAAATGCTTATCGGTAATACACGTCTCCACGAGATGATTGTCATTCGTGCTGGGATCCAGGCCTCAACCGTACGGCATTGACACACTCTTGGAAACATAAGAACTAAACGTCGTGTATCCAGTCAGAAGATACGAATCTGAAAAACCCCCGAAACTCAATTTATTAACAAAGAATCGTAACCCTATTCATTCGTAGTATACGTACGAACCATATTTTTTCTATATGAGAGCTACTCACAGGTCTCCACAGGGCACTCACCCTCTTCTGAACTCGGTCGTTTTAGAAGGCATGAAATTCTCATCAACGGAGAATCAGCTGCTTTTTTATATCAGCCGAATGTTTTCTTCAGCACTTGTTACGAAAGACAAAACGTCACTATAATGGCTCCAGAGGGTACGTTATGCATGACTTGATCTATGTCGTGGTTTTAAACTTTTCAGCGCGTTGGACTATGATCCACCATCACGAAGTCGGGGGCTATATGTTTTTCCCATACCAGTTTCTGGACCCGTACCTCTTCTCTTATGCGAGCGGCGGGCCTTTCCCCTACGTCTGTGCTGTTATCAACAATTGTCCACGCAGCCGACCTGACGTTTATTAATTAGCACAGGCCCCGGCCTGACGTATCCTCGGAAGCGTGACTGCCAGGAGGATAAGCTAGACAGACAGACACTCCCTCCCCCCCTTCTAGTAGATCGACAGTCATCTCGATCTGGAAATATATATCCTTGACACCCAGGCCGAATTGAATCCGCATCTGGGACCGTCAGCACGCTCGCGGGTTGCGCCACAATCAGAAACCCCAGATGCGGGCGGCGGTTATACACAGGGGGAGGAGGAGTGTGTGGTGGGTGGTGGGGGGAGGATCGAGGATTTGTGCGTACTGCGCTCATTCTCCCACGGGTTGGTTTCTCGCAGCAACGTCACTTGCGGGGCTGCGCAGATCTCACCCTTCTTCTCGTACTCATGTCCTATTTGGGCACGTTCGCAGTTATTTCACGCATGTGGATCGGATGCTTGAACATTGAGGCGGCTTCACCGTGTGCTCCGAGGTGCCCTTTTAATAGCGCTGGCCCTTCTCTCGGGATCTGCATCGGCACGAGCAAGATTCAATCACGTGTGTCACGCCACAATCTGCGTCTTCCTTTCGGTCTTCCCGAGGACAGCAGCAAACTGCACCGAGTCTTCCTAGTGCACCATCACACCAGCGCTCCTTCAAGAACATCCACGGCTACTTGACTTTTCCCCGCTTACCCTCTCAAACTCAGTCCCGCCCTGCGCGGATCTTTTCATCCAATCTCAGAGGCATATCCGAGGAATGCCTAAATGACTCCAACTCTCTTTCGCAAAAACGGGCATCCAACGGATGACTCGGAGCTGCCTCTCAAGCTCAAGCTCGAGGTCCGGCCATCCTGATGCGTGCAATCCTCCCGCCCTGCTCGGAGGTCGAGGGCTTGTTTCTCCGTGACGCGCGGAGTACCTCGATACCCGTATTCCACAGTGCCCGTCTCTTGCCCGTTCAGGGTCTGATACTCATCCTTGTTATAAAGAGTACCGTCGCAATGATTACCGGCTATGTATCCGCTTAACCCTGACGACGGCGGGAATTAATCTTGAACAAAAGGTCGGTTGAGGTGTTTTGCGAGCATTGCTTGGTGACGAAACAGGAAGGAGATAGGACATGCGTTTCCGGGAAACGGAGATGGTGAACTGACGGAGGGGTGACGCAGATTGGAACGCAGAGTGCAATGAAACAGATGATGTACGTGTGGGGATGAACCTGAGAACTTGTAAAGACGAGACGCTTGTCGATGCTAATGATGTCGTGAGGAAGTCATGACATGATTGTAAGCCGAGGTTCTTCAAGACAGGTGGATCAAAGCTCCCGAACAAGATAATGCGGTTCCGAGTCTAGGTACAGAGAGGAGCGTGCTCGCAAACGTAGCAAAGAAGAAAGAGAACAATAATCCCATACATAAGAGCAATTGGAAGCAAAATAAAACGTCACCACTGACTTTAGTCTCTTCGTCCTGAACATTGATGGTAACACATTCATTTGCCACGTTCACAGACCGGAGGCCTCTCTGTTATTCCTTTCCGTGTGATCGCTGACCAATAGATGAAAGGACTCGGTATCCCAGTCGGTTTCAGAGAGCTGATACACAGCTATACCGGGGAACTTGCAACAATATATGTCTGTACATCAGTGGCATCACAATTATGATTCATCCATTCCTCATTGTGACGGCCATCGGTTCATGAAACGAGCTGACGAGTATGTATGTCCTCAGTGTCAACCTATACAGAAATTTTCAGTACGCATACAGCCAGGATTTCCCTACCACGTCGACAGAATTCATTGAATGTACTCGAATCACAGACGATCATCGCGGAGTATGCTCTCAGAATCTAGATTACGCGTGCTAAATCTTAGCAGAGGTGGCCCGTGCTCCAACACGAAATATATGGCTGCAAGGGCGGAACGCTCTATAGTAAGCTTGAGCTCCATAAAAACAGAATTAAATACGACACACCTTTGGTATTGATCCCCCCCCCTGCGCGATCCATTCTGAGATAGGCGCCGTTCTTCGACCCTATCCAAAATAAGCATAGATTTTTACCCTAGACCCAAGAGTACCATGGCGACGGAAGGAAAATCGGAAAGTCAACCCCCACACCATGGAATGAAAGAAAAGGATGCCATCGACAAAATATGTCTATGGCCCACAATATCTCGGACCGCATCCGGGCCGGCGGCACGTTCCTTTGAGAGTTTGTCGGTACACTTCCGAGTTTGGCTTCCTTTCATTTAGTTGCTAGAGGCGCATATCAGTGGAGATCACTTAGCCTTGGTGTACCATGTTCCAGAGTGACAGGTTCAATCAAAGGTAAGACGGTCCCCAAGTATGCGCGGGTGGGTGCCTCTCCGTGGAGCTCGTGGGTAAGGGAGGAGATCACTGTGAATCGCGACGTAGGTAATTCAGTTCCCCATATCTCATAATTACCCACGCACAATAAACTATTGGACCTAGCCGTAACTCAGCGTTTGAGATTCAGACTCTTAGTACCCATTTTTCATGATCAAAATCAAAAACAGGTCCCAACAACGAAAATCACCTGGCTGATCCACATCATGGATCCGCAGGCGGTTAGTTATCCGAGAGGGGGGACCCTGGTAACGCCCAGTGCTTTCCTGTTAATAGGCAGGCGGTGGTGGTGGTGATGGTGGGGGTACAGATATTTTAGAATGGAGAGCTGAATTGATGGTAGATCGTATGGCGCGGGGCTAGAATGACACGAAATTAATTGAGTTTAAGCAGGGTTGCATCTGTGCTACCCTTTACACATACAGACGAGGTGTACAGATATACGAAAGGAGGAAGGGTCGCAGAGACTAAGGCAGTAGATCGAGAATGGCGGTCGCACGTGTTATGAGGAGGACATCGTTTTTATTTGGGGACGCATGCGAAGTAAGGCAGGAGATCAGGCTAACGTATTCGATCAAGTTAGGCCAGCTCGGGCAGAGTGGTACGTGCGAATCACGGAGTCAGAAAGTAGAATCCAGAGTCCAGGAGCGAGGAACAACACCGCTGGTAGTTTATTCTCCAAGAAAGTCGACTTGTAGCCGTAATTACTTCGAAAAGTGGGGGGAGAAGAATTAGAATTGAAGACGTGGGCATGGAGGAGCCAAAATAAGAGCTCCATAGATTACGTAAAGGAGTTACTCTTGATCCGGACCGTCCATGCCCACTGAGCCAGAGCTGGGGTTTTCGCGCCCGATAGCAATCAGTTTCTCCTACGAAAATTCGGAGGCATGGACAAGGTGTTAAAGACGATATGAGTAAGTAGTCCATTGTCTTCACTGACTTGTTAGATGACAGTACTTGGCTTTCTAGTATGGTAGGACCGTTTCGGAACTGGATTACGAAGTCTGAGCTGGCGTAAGTTTCAAATCGGTTTGGTCTTCACATTATTCATAGAGAAGCCTCATCTAAGCTCCTTCACAAGTGAGGTCGGCGCCTCTTTTTATACAATACTAATTTATGATAACAATTTGAGTGTTTTCTTGAATCGAATGAATCTCTTGACTATAATAGACGAAGGTACCGTGCTGGATTTGTACCGACTGTCATTGATATTGAGCTTCAGAGGGACTGGTTAGCGTGGCATGGGTGCCTACATGCTAATCCAAAAAAGCAATGTATGACAGGTACGTACGCTCGTACATTCTACCTGTACCGGTCCTTTCTTACTTCCTGTGCATGTGGATCTCGGACTATCAGTGTCCCATTCAAAAACTCAGCGCTGGCAGCGTGCTCAATTGTCAAACGGTACTTATTACCAGAGGCAGCTAGCGCTTGCTTGGTATTGATGGAAGACTTCAGTTATACGATAGGTATGTGAGAATATATCTCACGGTACAGTTTACCGTGTTATCCAAATATCTACATGAACCGTGTGGTGCTGGGATGCCTTTCTGTCTGTAAGTAATCAACCGGACGTGTACCGGTTGATTTTTTACAACAAGCATATAGAGTCAGTGCCCATGTGCCCATCACTTTGACAAGAGTAGTGCATGTCGTCAGGCGTCAGGGAAAATTGATAAATTCTTTGACGTGGGAGGAACCTGTTACACGCCAAGTACACGCTGTGTCTTGTGCGAAGGAATAAGTATCAACTTTTGGTAAATATTCCGGGGCGTGACAAGTCCGGGGGATGGGAAGTGACAGGAAAAATGTATGCGGTATGTCTGAAATGAATTGATGTGCGAACGAAGCATGATTGAGCGCTAATGATATCAATAAGCGCCGGTTTACTGAATAGTTGTGCTGTACCGTTCACGCAACATTGCTGTATAAAGTCAGGAGCTACTCTGCGGATCTCTGTGGAATATTATCGATGAATAGCGGTTACTGAGATCAATTTTTTTCTTGACGCAAAATACTTTAAGGTCACTATAGCCAGCGTAGACTGTACACGCAAACCATGAATGGCCCCACGTATTTTCCCAGGACACGTGTAGTTAAACATTAAGTTCTCACATATCCTATGAAAATCAAGACATTGTTGATAAATCCATAACGAGTCAAACTTAAAGCGCCGACAAACGGTGTAGCCAGCGCTTGGCTATCACAGGAATGTGGCGGCCCGGTTTCGGTCCGAAACGGCTTGAGCATGTAAAGCAACTGATGGAGTTTGCCGGCGGCCCTTTCTTTTCACGTTTCCGCATTCCATAGCGCGCTGCACTTTCCGGTCGCCTTTTATCGCTCTAGTAACCTTGTGTATGGGCACCATGATTTGTTTAGAGAGGAAGAGCGGCGCCTATCTGGGAATGGATTGGGCAAGGGATCGGTGTGTCCTTGATTGTATCTGTGGAGCTCGAGCTTATTGAGAGTCAGGCGTGCTGCTCCTTACCCCTACGGCCTTGGTGTTTGCGCACGGATCAACGCTGCCATCCTTGGCATATCGCGGCAGATGTAGTTGAATTCTGAGAGCTTAGTCCAGGACAATCGTCTTCAGCGTAACAAAAGCTTTGGCCATTCTATCGGCTCTTTCGACGAGGTGGGAAGTTGTTGGCTGTTCCGATGGAGATGTACTGAATTTCTTGATAAGAACTAAAGGGGCGATCACTCTGGAAGTGCGGGTTTGTCACCATACTCATGCAATTCTTACTAATAGAGCTTCGTTTTATGCATCAGAAAATTATAATCGACATGAAGCGTCAGCCATCAGAGCTCTCCATTTAATATTCTTTTACTACGACATTTAGAACTCGATACACGATGCTAAGGGCCATTGTTATGTTCATTACCGATAATGAAACTTGAAATGCTAGGCCCTTGCGACGTGCTTCGAAACGTCTATCGATCCACAGCACCGCTTCAAAATGAATTCGTCTCCAGGAGGTTCCAGGAGAACCTCGATCTTCGAGTTGCGTCCTAGAATACACCTAGATTGGGCACGGCGATTGCCGATTCAGACAACAGTCAACTGTATGAAACATCGGTGGCTTCGGTTCGTCCTCTCCCGCCCAGCTATCCCTAGGTATTCAGCTTTTATCTTTGTCATTTTTGAAGATTCCCTGACAGAAGACAGAAGACTTCCTATGCATCTTTCCTGAGGTGCGACGTGTCTCATCAACGCCAATCCCTCCCTCCGGCTACTCCCGACCACCTATTAACCACAGCCAACACTCCATCGGCGTCCTCCGGCCCGATCCTGCCTCTCCTTCACTCAAACGTACTGCCTCGTTTGTTTCCGTCACATACCAACCTCAATGCTTCCCACAACGCCAATCTCTTCCTATGTCAGGCGAAGAAGGCGAAGACGCGCTTGGCGAGCACGACAGGAAGCACGTCTCCGCGGTGTGCAAGAAGCGCCTCAATAGACCGAGTAGCTTTAGAATACGTGTCAACATGCATACGGCTGCTACACGTCAGTTCCGTATTACTATTGTAATGCTGCCCCGTCTCTAACCGATCTTTTAGCATTCGGATGTCCATTTACCGCGTGCAACATGCGTCGTCACTACCGAGACCATACCAATTCCAGTGTCGCCTCTCTTGTCCGGGCTCGGTTTTCTTTCGCCGCCTTCACACACGCTCTCCTCGTCTCGCCCTCATTCATCCCTCCTGTACAGGAAACGTCAGAAAAACGTATCCGAGTACGTCTGGTATCCGCCGCCACCATCGATTACGTCCTCTGATGACGAAGAGCCTCCGACATACAAATTTCAGCCTTAGTTAGAGAATCATCGTTGCGGATATGAAAAGTCCCACAAAGAGATCCACTTCGACAGGCACCGTCTTGGCGACGTGTGTACCACGAGGGATGCAGATCATCTTGCAGGTCCTGTGGCCCTCTATTCCTGGTGCTGGATCTACACAATATGGACACTTCTTACTTGCGCGTCTGGCACGTATAGTCTCTGAGTGGCTGTTGAATATTCACTGTATCCTTTTCCTGTTAATATTATTATCAATAGCACTAACATGTCAGCGAAGAACAATAGCTTCTGTTCTTCTCTTCTCTTCTCATTTCGTTTTCGACCAATGCGACTTCTGACGGCTTATCGATGAACTAAGTTGTACTTTGTTTGACGGCTTATGGCTCTTGCACGATTTGTAATGTTGATATATCGTGGTGTGTCTATAGTCATACGGGCGTGACAGTATGGGGAGCTCTCATCCTCCCTCTAAGCACTCAATGGCGAGTTCGAAACCTCTCCATAATCAACCAACATAATTCAACCGTCGAGAGCTTCCTTCTCAATATTCTTGCTGAAATCCTCTCATACGGGCCCTCATCGAAATGAAACCCTTATCACACGCGTCCTCTACCTGTAACAGCGATTGCTTCCCATCTGTCTTCCATACTCTCTCCATACACACAACGACTTCAGTGATCGAACCCCGCAATTCTGCCTGTCCGCGATAGCTCACTCTGAAAGTCAACGTAGGTTACATACCCTCAACATTCGTTCAGTTACGGTTCCCTGCTAAGTCACCTTGTTTGGATGGATCATCGCGAGCGTTCCTTCCTTTCGTCGTCATCAATGACTCAGTGACTGTTTGCTCAATATCGACCGAATGAAATATCAAGACTAACTAGAAGGATGCTCCTCTTTCCGAGAACAATGCCGGTGCATCCCTTACTCTGATCTCCTGACTGATGGTGATGGATGAATCGATTGGTTGCCTTCACTTTGTGACTTCGGAGTAACGTGATCACACCCAGTGAGAAGCTGTCGTCTGTCACATCGTTCTCACGACCATTGGCACTGACGACGAGGCCGCAATGTCGCATCCTTATCAGCTGTCACACCAACGTCTGAGCGAGTCACGACCTGTGAAGCCAGTTGAGTTCCAGTCAGATCCTGGAATCGACATCAACTGGGTTCTGTATTCGCCAAGTGATCCATTCGACTGCGTCATTATAACATCGATGAAGAACCACCAGATTTCGCTTCCTTTGGGACATCTCCGACCTTTCTTTAAGATCTTGCTACGAAGGGAAGCACAACGTGTTATGGAACCCGAAAGAATTCGGTTTTGGAAGGTAAGCGACAGTTGTAGCGTTGTGCAGTACTAAAGAACGCACTTCACGCTGGCAGCCTAACAGCAATCTCTCTATCTTCAATGTATCTCAAGATTGGACTAGGAATATCACAAATCTTTCAGACGTCGCGACAGAGCTTCCGTTACCGGCAAAATTTCGCCTGGTTATCCCGGAAAAAAGTGCTGTCGATGATGGCTCAGGAAATGTTCATCTTATCATAACCATCAATCCTGAGATGAAGATCATCGAAGAGGAGAATGCCGAAGGCGCGGAAGCGCCGGTGCCGCCAGAGCTGTTTGCGAACCCTCCGTATAAGCGTGTGTTCCTCGAACATCCCGCCTCGATATTATTGAGATGACAAACATGACAGAATCTCTTATTCCACCGGCTGAGGGACCATGGCCAGACATAGCTGAGCCTCAGGCGACTACATCGCATCAAGCATCAATATCACAGCCTGTCGATACAAATATCACGGTCAATCCTCCTTTGGAATCAACAGCAGACGTATGCGTGGATATCACGATGAGTACTACTGCAGACGATGTGAGTGGAGAGACCACAAGCACTGCGTCAGGGAGCCAAGGGGAAAATCTGGAGACCGCCAGGCAAGGCAACAAGACAAAGAATGACTGCAAAGGCAAGTTTGAAAAGAATCGAGTGAAAGTACGCAACACCCTCATACGTGATTTTTTCTATTCTAACATATCCTAATCCTTTAACCAGGCGGGGAAGAATGTATTACGCACAACATCAATGCAGACCTCGCCGCCACACAACCAGAAAGAGATGGATCTTGAGAAAGCCAGACTTATCAACGAGGTTAATAACTCGGAAAACAAAGTCATCTTCCTTAGTTCTGAGGAAACTTTCCTTGGTCTGAATGGCGGACCTCCGTCCTGCCGCCTATGCAAAGGTACGCCGATTTGACCTATCAAATATGTTCTTTGGTCTATTTCTTTGCACAGAACTTGTAAAGGGACTACCAGTGACTGGAACACTCGCCTTTGAAAAAATGAATTTCGCCGGATTCAAGGCTTTTCGTATTGCCCCTAATGAGACAACCTATGATGCCAATGAGCGTAATGAAAAAACGGTACGTATTTGGTATTTAATTGATATCAGACTGACATGTGGTGTGTACCAGTTAAAAGATCGTGTAGTAAGGCGAAGCAATTATTACCACTGGTCCTGTCTCAGGAACACGCACAAGAGGCACTATGTGGACACTCCTCCGATCCGTCACTCATCGGTGGACTCACAGAACTGGGAAAAGGTGCTGAGTGATATTAAAGCCTCTGTGGGTGGAGGGAAACCCCTAGGTGGTGGAAAGAAAGGCGCTCAAGCTGTTACTATTGGCAAGTGGAAGTAGTAAGTTTCTGGGTTGATGGTATCAAAGATAGGGTGACTTACCACGATAACTGATAATAGGTTCTCCAGCACACGAGCCTGGAAAAGGGTATAATTAGATCCTGTGTCAAAAGAAAGCAAAGAGTTACCGCTGTCTAGAGATGCTGTGGACGAAATATAAATCAGCACGGACCACCGTTGAGTCCGAGAATGACGGAGAGGAGAATCATCGGAGTGCTTGCTTTGTTTATCTAAGATTTTATTAGAGCAAGAAATGGCAACCATACTGTTGAATAAATTCCACCAGCCAGGTCGGCCTGAAAACGAAAAACTGATGATCCGGGCCCTTATTCAGACTAGTAAACACAGGTAAACACGTAAGCTTCGTGACCACGTGATAGATGAGATCACCGCCCCAGGCCCCCAGCCGAAAAAAACTTTTCCCCCAGGACACCGCCAGTAACCGTCACCTAGCAGGCTAGCCATGCCTAGCATATCGGTTTGTTCACTTCTCCGCAGCGGCTACTTGTTTTTCAAGCCTTTCTCGTGTTTTTTCAGGAATGCTGCAAGGACAGTATCTAAAGAACGCTCCCTTGCCTACGTAATTTGCTTGTGTGCATCTCGTCTCACTCCAGGTATTAGAACGGAGGCAATCACAATAATACTCAACTTTCCCGATCTTATCTCTCCAATCATCTTCTTCGGGGAGTTTCGAACATGTCTGGAATCCCGAGGTACGCTTACTTTACCGCTTGCAGTGTTATGTTCTCATCCCAAGAGGATACCTTAGAATACTTATTCGCGTCTGGTGCATATGATTAACCCAAGATCAAGCGCGTCGATCGCAGGCTCCCAATCAATCTGCATCCAGCCGTTTCAAACGGTTTGGGCATGTATCGGGTACGACAACACGCTGCATGTAACGATATGAAGGGACTATTCAAAGCTTCAAAATGGAACTTTTTTTGGCGATGCAATTAAAGATAACCTACACACTGTGCTCTATGTTGTACTCGTGCTGTCAATGTGGGATATTGTGGGATTCACGTTTGTCTCGGTTATGCTAATCGATGGGGAAAGCAATTCAGTGATCGTCTTTGCTTCAAGTAGGGATGTCATTGCATTGCATCACTCTGCGGCATTTGACTCGTCAGTTCATATATTTATCATCTCCTTTGATAACTAATCTTCTCAGCCAGGTCAATAGCAACTGTGGAGAGTGGCCAGTTTCTTCGAACCGAGTTGATGGACAACGTTATCTATCCTCTACCATGTGAGCCGTACCTCCATGAAATTCATTTGTCACAAAATGTTAATAGATAGGCAACAGACGCGTAGCCGAACCCAATGAAATCTGCTCTGCCATTTTCAGGAACCGGGTCCGATTCTACCGATATCAGCGAGGAGCGGGTATAATGGGATGCATTTTTCGGACTCCATTCTTACGGCGATTCCTCCGAGAATCATCCGGATACAAGTCAAGCATAGCATTGACGAAACGATCCTTATTCGTAATAATGCGCTACAAATTTAGTACTCTCCTAGTCGGCGAAAGAGCCACGTACGTGCAGGTGTTTGTGGTGCTTTTCTTGACTAAATATCGTTATATTTTTAGAACGCTTCCATGGGTGCTATTTTTAGCTACCTATCGATACACCATCTTCGAGGATCCTGAGTTCGTAGCAAGTAATCATGACGAGAATGCCATACTGCTGCTGCTGCTGCTGCTCGCCTCCACAATCCCAATGCCATGCTACATACAAAACTGATTCCTACCGACAATATGATGATGGGTGAGCAAGAAGGGAGGTTGCGTTTGTCAACTATCCATCCGAGAACGGAGAAGATGCCTTCGGAAAGAAATGTAGACAGCATTTGAAGACCATATGTAGGCGGTCCATAGTGTTTCCGGAGCATCTGGGGGACTGACCACGATTGTATAGTAATCGGTGTCATCTATACCCTATTATTTCACACAAATGCAGCTGGTTTTCTGGTGCATCCGAGTTGTATAGAGACGCATGCATCGTGAGTATCTCTGTAATTTTGTGATAATTAAATCCAGTTGACGTTATCTATCCCTGACATAGATGGCGAAGGAAGAGCGGCTGACGAAGAAGCTCCCGCATATTCGGGGAATCACTCGCGGATCCTAGCTGTGATTTGATGACTTTTGACCGCACGCATAAGTTGTACGGAGAGCCGTCATTGCGTATCCACTCACTTGATGTCGTCAAAACCGGGCCGAGGTTCGTGACTTCTTGAATCAGAGTATTGCTGTGGTAACTTTTCGCCAGCCACATTGGTCCGCGTTACTTTCCATCTGTGTATTTCGACGTTCAAATTTTGGTGGTTTCGACAGTCACAAATTGAAGATCATCTCCTCGGGCATGTCGATGATTGCGGGTATCTAAATTCTAAAGATAACAGGAACTTCCTTGTCTTCTTTTCCGATTCGGGGCACAACTACTTCTTCCGGTTCGGACATCCCGTGGCATTATCTTCAGACCATGCACAATCATAAAAGCCAACATTCCTGCCTCCATCGTATTCTCAACATATCCCTCATCATTAACAATGACTTCACAAGAACTACCGTTCAAAATATCTATCCCAGACGACGAGCTCAAGCTCCTCAAACAAAAGCTCTCCTTGATCAGACTCCCAGACGAACTCGAAGACTCTGGGAAGAAGTATGGTGTACCGCTGAAGGATATCAAGCGTCTCGTTACTCGGTGGAGAGACGGCTTTGATTGGAGGGCGCAAGAAGCCGCTCTTAACGCGGAGCTCCCACAATTCACTCGGGATATCGAAGTAGATGGGTTCGGGGTATTGAACATCCACTATGTACACAAGAAGAGCGAGGTCGAAGGTGCTATTCCTCTGCTCTTCGTTCATGGATGTGCGCGCTTTCTATATTCTATCTTTGTATACGGCGGCTGATCTATGGATTGCAGGGCCTGGGATCTTCATCGAAGTGCGGAAGATTCTCCCGCTGTTGACGTCGTCCTCGCCGGATCATCCTAGTTTCCATGTCGTCGCGTTGAGCTTACCGGGATATGGGTTTTCGGAGGATAGCAAGAAGCAAGGGTTCAGGCTAGCCCAGTATGCGGAGGTATGTCCCTCCGCTGTCAGGGTTGCAGTTTCGCTTACGCGACGTAAATTCCATAGGTTGCTGAGAAGCTGATGCTATCTCTCGGATACAATGAATATGGTGCGTCATCGTCCTACCGTTTATGAAGATGGCGTTTATTGATACTTTAATTCTAGTAACGCAGGGAGGAGACTGGGGCGGTCTTGTGAGTATCGATGTCTTATCAATACCTTCTTATCATAACTAATATCAATGACGAAGATTACACGAAAGATTGCTAGTCTCTATGGTGGAGAGCATAGCAAAGCGTTGCATACGAATACACCCACGTAGGCCTCTTGTTCACTTCGCAGAGCCCGACTTAACTGACTTCTGTTTTGCAGAGGACGCCGTCCGACTATCTACGAGCCCATCCTATTGCTTCAACACCTTGTCACGCCATACACCGAAACGGAGAAGGCGGGACTGAAATGGAGCCAATGGTTCCGCACAAAAGGCGAAGGCTACCTAATCGAACATGCCACGCAGCCTCAAACGATGGGATACTCCCTAACCGACTCCCCCGTTGGTCTACTCGCATGGATATTCGAGAAACTGGTGAATTGGACAGACGAGTACCCCTGGGAAGACGACGAAGGTATGCAGCTCGACCTAACTCCGCACGAAAGCGATACATATTCTTTTTAGTCTTGACGTGGATATCGATATATTGGTTCTCAAGAGCGGGCCCTACAGCATCGATCCGTATATACTACGAGGTCTTTGGGTCATCCGATATTGGGATGATGACAGAAAGGCTCCCTATACCACTCGGCATATCATACTTCCCAGCGGAGCATTACTGTGTACCTCGGCAGTGAGTGCTTTTTGACTGGTTTGTTGATTGTCGAGCCGTGACTTACCTGATGATTAGCTGGGCCCGTACGACAGGTAATGTTGTGTTCGAATCCGAACATACGAGTGGAGGCCATTTCGCTGCTCATGAACGGCCCCAGGAGCTGGTGGCAGATGTGAGGAAGATGTTTGGGAAGGGAGGGCCGGCGTTTGGGGTTGTTCCCGGAAAGACGGGTTATCGGTAAGCAATCTGTATCATTATCCGTAGTTTAAACGACTTATCCCAAGCGACAGCGACTACAAACCTAACAGCCCTAAGCACTAACAATGGTCTTCCTGTACGCTTTACCGGGACAGTGTTTCTTTGCTTTGTAATACTCATAACGTACACGCATTAATATCTCTACAGTTTTATGTAAGAAATCAAATCTAATACATTAATTTCATCCAAAATTCTTGAACATTCAATTTTCGGGGCGGTCGTGTGAGTTGTCTCGCATCAGATCAGCTGGTCTCGTTCTTTCGCCGTCATTCTCATATCCGTATGTGCGTCCAAAGCAATCATATTCCTTCGAATGTCAGGATTGATTCGATGCTAGTAGGGATGGTCAATATTTCGCATTCTTTCTGCCTCTAGTTAAGAAATACCTCTCCGGTCAAGATATGCCATTGTAGTCTGTTCCGAAAAGAAGGCTCTAAGTTTAGATATCAGCTGCGCAGTGTATACAGCGTAAAGAATTACGATACGCTATCATTAATATGCTGACTATGTTCCAGACAAATGATCTGGTAGCAACTAGTATTGTTGTGGCGCACAGCTGCGCCTTTCATGGGAAATTGAGAATCAAGCACATTTTACTAGTAGAACGGGCACCCCCTTCTGGATCGATAGCTATCTCGACCTGGAAATATATCTTTAAAAATTGACACCATTCCAAATGAATCTACTTTTGGGCTGTCGACACGTTCGCGGGTTGTGTCACAATCGGAAAAGCAGATGTGGCGGTTATACACAGGGGGGTATGTGTCGACTGGGGGATGCAGATTTTGTCCGTGGTTGACGTCACTGCGCTCGTTCTCCCACAGAATATTTCTCGCAGCAATGTCACTTCCTGGACTGCGCAGATCTGCTGATACTAATAGCCACTCGATGATCTCTTCTCCCACTCGTTACCGTCATGTCCTTTTTGGGAATTTTCACAGCTATTTGAGACCTACGTGTTGATCGAATGCGCTTGAACTTTGAGGCGGCCGCACCCAACTTCTTCGTTCTTTCCGAGGCGCCCTTTTATTAGCACTGACCTTCTCTCGGGATCTGCATCGCCACGAGCGAGATTCACATCCGTTACTCCACGATCTGCGTCTTCTTTTATTCTTTCCGAGGACTGCAAAGTATAGCTGCCTTTCCTAGCGCAATACAGCGTCATCTTGTACTGAACCACGTCGCGCTAGAACTGCTTCAAGAATATCTACGGCTATTTGAAAATTGTCCGTCTGCCTCTCAAACTTAGTCCCACCCTGCGCGGATCTTTTCATCCAAGTAACCCATATCCGAGGAATGCTTAAGTGACTCAAACACTCTTCCGTAACACGGCCCACAGCGACCGACGATGTGTGGATAAGCATGACTCAGAGCTGCCTCTCAAGCTCAAGCTCCGGCCATCCTGACGCGCAATGCTCCCGCCCTGCTCGGAGCTCGAGGGCTTCTCCGTGACGTACGGATTACCTCGATACCCGGCAGTGCCTGTATTCCACGCTGCCCGTTTCTTGCCCGTGCCATATGTTCAGGCTCTGATGCTCATCCTTGTTATAAAAAGTACCACCGTAATGATTACCGGCTCTGTATCCGTACATTTTTGACGACACGGGAATTAGGCTTGAAACATGCTCGATTGAGGTGTTCTGTTAGCTTGCTTAGTGACGAAACGAGGAGATAAGTGGTGCATCCCCGGAAAACCAAGATGGCGAACTGACGAGAAGAGTGAAGCAGATTTGAACACAGGGTTATCATTGGAACGAAGCATATGATGGCGATCAAGTACTTCCGGGGATGAGCTTTAAAACTGGTGAATATGAGACACTTCTCGTTGACGATGATGTTGTGAAGGAGCAATAATATGATTGTAGGACGAGGGTCGTCAAAGAGAACGGTGGATTAAACATTGGACGACCCGGCAACCTTCCAAACAAGATAGTGCGGTTCCGAATCTAGGCACATAGAAGAACTCCTCGTATGCGTAGCTGAGGGATAAAGAGACAACGTAGAGCAACTAGAGCAAAATGAAATTATGCCACTGCTCTTCAGCTTCATCCCGAACGTCGATTGTAATACATTCACTTGCCGTATTCATGGACGAGAAATCTTCCGATCCCTTTCCACCTGATTATCCGTATCAGATCTTTGTGCCACATCTAACCTTGGTCGTATCCGAGACGCGACAGGGCTTCCTTCCCCTTCCATTGTGGAGGCGTATTAGTGGAGATCGCTTAGCCTTGGTGTACCCTGCTCCAGGCTCGTTCCAGTGACAGGCTCCAATAGAATAAGACAGTCCAAAGTATCACCACCAAAATGCGGGTACCTGTCCGTGGGAATCGGTATAATATGGGCGGCGGGATGTTACGAATCGCAGCGCAAGCATAATAGTCCTTCATCTCATGATGGTGATGCGCGCCCATCAGTGCCGTACCAAGGTGTGGTTAGTTGTTGAAGATATTACGTTCGTTCAGACTCGCAGTAGTATCTCGTGATTCATCACGGACTACCAAAATCAAAAAAGGTCCCAACACGAAAATCAGCTAGTGATCCACATCATGGATCCGCAGACGGTTAGTTATCCGAGGACCCTGGTAACGCGCAGTGCTTTTCCGGTTAATAGGCATGGTTGGGGGACAGATATTTTAGACGCGGAAACTGAATTGATAGTAGATCGTGTGGCGTGGGGCTAGAATATCATGCTCGACACTATGGAGCAGAAATTAGTTGGGGTTAAGCAGGGTCGCGCCTTTGAGACCCTTTACTCACACAGATGAGCAAGACAGTTGGAGTAAGCGTATGAAAGGAGGAAGGTCACAGGGAGTAACAGAGTAGATCAAGAAGGGAAAGGAATGAAGACAATACATATTACGAGGCGAAGGTCGTTATCGCTTAGGGATGCATGCACAATAAAGCAGGAGATGAAGCTGCGCTAATGCAACGTATTCGATCAAGTTAGGCTAGCTCGGGCGGAGTGGGACGCGCGAACCACGGATCCTCGGAGTCTGAAGCAAAGTTACATACATAAGCTGTCACTTGGAGCATGGCTAGTAAGGAAGGCATGGAAACTGAGGTGAACTTACTCCAATCACAATTCGTCGTCAAGTACTAGGAAGGGTTAGAACTTAGGGCAAGAGCACGAGCTTGGAGAATGCCCCCATGGGACGATGAGAGACAAACAAGATCCTCGGAGTCGGTAGATGAACCCGCTCTACCTTCATACATGAAGGATTGACGTCCTAGAGATTAATGTGCTGCTGTGCATCATCAGAAAATAGAATCCAGAATCCAGGAGTGAGGAGCTAAACCGCTGATGACGTTTATTTTGTAAGATGGAAGCGAGTCAACTTCCGACTATAAGTATCATCAAGGAGGAGCAGAGCCAGTAGTATTGAGGCCTGAGGACCTGAGAGGAAAGCGTATGACGGCAACATGACCGAGCAAAAACAGCTCTCGATTACGTAAAGCGGCTGCTCTTGATTCGGAACCTGCATGGCCTGAGCGGGGATTTTCTTGCCGAATAGAAATCAGTTTCTACTACGAAAATTCCGAGGCGTGAGGAAGTTTTTAAAGACGATATGCGTCAGTGTCTTCAAATGACAGTACTTTGCTTTCTCTGATAGGACTGTTTCAGAACGTCATCCAGGAAAAATGCCAGCGCTTGGCTGAGTTACGAGATCAAAGCTGGCGTGAATTTCAATCGGTATGGTCTTGATTCTATTCATAGAGAATGTTCATCTAAGTTCCTTCGAAGAGGAGGCTAGCACTTATGATATGAACCTGAGTGTTACTTTGCTCGGACCAATCTCTCTCACAGTAGATCAACTGCACCATGCGGAATTTCGATGGGGCTTTTAAGAATTGTTTAGAGTGTCAACTTAGGATGCCAATGATGTGAAGCGTGTTATATGTCAGGTACGTACGGTCGTGCATTGTACCTGTACCGGGTACCGGATGTTCATTACCTCCTGTACAGGCGGATCTCGAACACGTTCAAAATTTCAGCTCTGACAGCGCGCTCAATCGTCAAACGGTCCATGTCACCAGAGGCAGTCACGCTTGCCTGGTATGCATCGTATTGATGCATAACTTCTGCTGCTATACGATAGGGAGCTCGCGACACTTGTCATGTCCGTCAAATTTCTAATCATGTGGTGATAGAGAACGTTATGCGTGAAGTCAGTGCCCGTGTGCCCACCTCTGACAACACTGAGAATAAAGTGCCTGTTGTCAGGCGTCAGAGTCTGGTCACGAAAGGGGAACGTTGATAAATCCTTTGACGTGGGAGGAACATGTAGACTCTGAGTGGACGTGGTCTTGTGCCAGGGGTCACCATCAAGTCTCTGCACTTCGATAAGCAAGCATTGCGGAGCGTGACAACACTGGACAGTGGGAGGTGACGGGGAGAATGTATGCGGTGCGTCTGAAATGAATTGACGTGTGAACGAAGTATGATTGAGCGCTAATGGTATCGGCGAGCGTCTATTCACTGAATAATTGTGCTGTACCCTGCACGGACGTTGTTGCGTAAAAATCTAGATCATATATATCAAGTGTTTGACGGTTGCTCCGCGGCTCTGTGCTGAAATCCTTAGTATACATGGAGGTAGCAAAGACGCTTGAAAAATACCGTGCCATAGCTATGCTCAACAATGCAACGGTTATGCAGTCATAGTGTACACAAAAATCATAATGACCTTGAAACAGACACTTGCATTCCAGTATTTCAGTTCTTATATCTAATCAAGTTATAGCGTTGTCAGCAGCGAATCAAGCTCAAAGCGCCGAGAAAACACTTACCTAGCAGTTGGCTCGACGGAAGGTGGCGGCCCGGGCCGCATTGAAAGGACGGATTCTGCCGGTGACACCTTCTTTTCACCCTTCACCATGCCATGGCATGCTTCGCTTGCCGATTGTCTTCCACCGCTGGGGTGCTCTTACGTCTATGACGAATCTATGCTTCATTTTGATATGGCTGAAGGACAGCGACTAGCTTGGAGTGGACCGAGGAAGAGATCACTATCAATGTTGGTCGTTGGGGAATCTATTTTAGAGTGGAGTTCGAGTTTATTGAGACCGAGGTGTCTACCCTTGCCGCTATTTGGCGCATAGGTCATTTCTATCACCCTTGGCATATCTTGGCTGATCCAGCACGCGTAATATTAGTCCTTGTCAGGAGGTAGGAACATAGTGGTGCTTCTCGCTACAGTGTATTGAACTTCTCCACAGGGTAACACAGAGGACATCATCAATACCTATACTTATGAATTACGGTTGCGATCTCATTGATGTTTGTTTGTTTGTAATTGCAAGCTCTCCAGTATACCTGCATATTAGGTCTTTGAAACAGACTGTGTGCGTTGTTCATCCTTTGCTAGTTGATTAATGCTGAGGGTTAGTAGGACAATACCGCAAGCGTTGACTTCGATCATCTATTGCGCAGTATTTATCAAACAATGTTATACCGAGGTCAGCAAACAAATGGAATGGAATTTCTGTGATTTGGTCGCACTGCATGTATTGATCATTGAATTGGTCTGGTATAACGCTCGACTGAGATCAGATACCCAGTTCAAACTCCTCTTCAGGATTTTTCTAGGCTAGAAATTAAGTGCGTTTGTCCCGATACTTGTGCAATTTGTACTAATCAAGTATTGTTTTATGCATCAGACGCTAATCGAAATGAATTGGGACCCGTTGGCGCTTGCCGTATACATTCGGCTACGACCGTCGGAGCTCAATACACGACGCTAACGACCTTCGTTCATTACCGATAATGAAGCTTGAAGCTTGAATGGCCAAGCCCTTGCGGCTTACTTCGAAACGTCTATCGATGATGGATCCACAGCACTTCCTCGATACGAGTTCGTGTCCAGGTGTTTCCAGCAGCATAATTACCCTCGATCTTCAGGTTGAGTCCAAAAATACATCCAGATCGGGGCGATCTCGGCAGTGCGGATAGTCTCCGATCTACAAAACAGTCAACTATATATACCGTCGGCAGATTGGTCTTCGCTCTTCCTTGCCAACCTTTCCAGTGGCACCATCTACGATGGCGAATACCATCTCCCTCCCAGGCATACACGAGATATTCCCAGGTAATCATCATTCTATCTTGGTCATCTTTAAAGCTTGAAGATTAGCTAACATGAGGTAGAACACCTGCTGCGCACTTTACCTGAGGTGCGACGTGTCCCATCGACGCTGATCCCTCCCTCCGTCTACGCCTGGCCACCTATTAACCACAGTCGATGTTCCTTTGGCATTATCCCGCCCGGTCCTGCCTCTGACTCACGCAAAGATATCCCTTCCACTGCTTCTCTCCCATACCAACAACAATCATTCTCCCAGTCTCGACGTCAGTCTACTCCTACGTCAAGCGAAGAAATTGAAGACGTGCTTGGCGAGCACGACAGGAAGCACGCCTGTACAGTATGCAATAAACGCTTCAATAGACCAAGCAGCCTCAGAATACATCTCAACACGCATACTGGTGCTACTCGTCAGTTCCATATTACTGTCATGATGTTGCTCCGTCTAACATCGGTCTTTACAGCATTCCGATGTCCGTTTCCAGGCTGTGGTAGGGGGTTTAATGTCAACTCCAACATGCGTCGCCACTACCGAAACCATATCAATTCCACCGGCGCCTGTCTCATCCCGGCTCCATTATTTTCATCGCATTCACATACGCTCTCCCCTTATCCCTCTCACTCATACCTTATGCATACCAAACAGCAGATAAACGTATCCGAGTACGTCTGGTGTCCGCCACTATCGTCGATTACGTCCTCCAGTGACGATGAGCAGCTGATGTACAAGTTTCGGCATTCGCTGGAGAACCATCATCGTCGCGGATATGAAAAGTCCCACAAGGAGATACATTTTGACAGGCACCGTGTCAGCGACGTGCGTACCACGAGGGATGCAGATTATCTTGCGGTTCCTGTGCCGCCCGTCTATTCCTAGTCTTGAGTCTACCGTTTTGCTTTTGTCTTGCGTGCACGTCTGGCACGTATACGCTCTGAGTGCCTATCGCATTTCACTGTATCGTTTTCTACTCCTTAATATGATTGTGATTTGCACTAACATCTCAGCGAAGAACGACAGTTTCTGCTCTTCACTTCCGCTCCCACCCGTTTGCGACCAATGTGACTTATTCGCCAGCTTCTGGCCCTTGCATGATTTGTAACGTTCATATATCGTGGTGCTTCTACGTTGACACCGGCGTAATAGTAAGGGCAGTTATCGTCGCCCTCTCGACACTCAATTGCAAGTTCTAAACCACCTAGCAGTCAACCAACATATCGAAAGCTTCCTTCCCGAGATCCTTGCTGAAATCCTTATCACAAGTGTCCTCCACCCTGAATAGCGATTTCTTCCCGGTGGTCTTCTGTAGCTTGTCTGTTGACTTGACGACTTCAGAAATTGAACCGTCCCTGTTCTATGCTTGCGACAGGGGCCCCAAGCTCCATCCTCCGAATAATCGAGAGTGTCCAAGTAAATTGGTTGCAGTGGTGTCGATATCTCTGTGATTACCTTCGAGACATATCGTCCCGTCAAATAGCCATTCTTATCAGAGAAGGAGTGAGGGATTCTCGGTATTTGCCGAGTCCTTCCCTTCTGGCCCATCACCATCTCAAATTTTCAATAAGCGACGCCTACCTAAGTGAGCGTGCTCGGAGCTTCCACGAGGCTGGATAATTAGACATCTGGTGATACTGTTTATCTGGCTTTCAAATTTCGCTTCAGCTGCTGTCGTCGGCCTTTAATATTTATTCAGGGCGGACAAACTACCTTCGGGAGATTAAGGCATAACGACTGGCCTTGCCGACTAACAATTGATACATGATCAATTTTATAACAAAGAATCTAAACCAGAAGAGCTAGACATCACATAAATCTCATAGTAGTAGTCCGACCTGAGACCAGTCTTGTCTTTGAAAGGACAAAAATTCTTTGCCACTGCACATCCTCATTTCTTCTTCCCGGGTATTTCGATGGACATCTACAGAAACGCTTGTTCTCTTCTCATCTTCAACGGGCTTGGTCCATAATCTTTGGTTCTCGTGGTTAGTCTCCTGAAAATAGGACATCTACACAGACTAAGGCTTCGCGGTCGTCTTCATACCATTACTCATTACTCACGACCGATGATGCTCCCTTCGTGCACTTCCACGTAGCTGCACTCTCGGCGACTACTAAGCTGCACAAGAATAAATCCTTACTACCTCAAACATGAAATTTGAGCATCGTAGGAATACCTTGGCCGTCCGAGTTTCTGTGCCGACTTCTTGTCTTTGACATCAAAAAAAGATCTGTCGTCACTTCCAGCTTGGTGTCTTCTTGCCGATATTTCAATAGCATCAGCTATCAACTGTTCATCCTCAACGGAATTTACGTCTTCTTCTCTTACCTTGCTGCTGGGAGAAGGAGAGTCACATTGGCTTAATTATCAGAGTGGCTCCAAAGATAATTATCAAGTTACTCGTTTCAAACTCAACTGCTTATTAATCTTATCCTTTGTACTAGGTTCCAGGCAAAGAATAATAATATGCGCCACAAATCCGAAGTATGTCTTGCCGGTTCCGCCACGGGTACTTCAATGGACAATGGCCGTTGGCTCCGTTTTAGTCACGGGACTTGCCTCGTCTCTCTAGAGTCAAAATTCGGCGCGTTAACTTTTGCCTTGTCTTCGATTACCCACTATGTCTCGGGAGGATTTTTTGTCTACTCTCATTTCCTCCGAATATGAGCCATGCCCCCCACAGCCAACGCCACCTTGGGATGATCTTCCTTGGACCACATATCCAGAACTATCTCCCTACCTGTACGTCTGACTACAGCCCACTCCTTTCACGTCGAACTGACCGGCTCTCTCACAAGCGAAAACGCCTCCCCTCTTTCCTCGACTTCTTCCTCAAACTCAGACGATTCTCTGCAAAGCCAATCCGCAAGTCCCCCAAATATTCAGCCAAACGATGTTATTGTCATGCTACCCGACACGTCAAGGTACGGGCATGGCGTCCTTTATTCGCCTGTTGAATTTACACGATTCTAGCGTCGGCGATTCCGATATCAGCTCCACTGGCACATATTTCGATGGTATAAACGCGGAAATACATCCGACAAATACGTCGGTGGCGCGCGCTTGCCCATACACTCTCGTGCAAAGCCAATCCGCAAGTCCCCCAGATGTCCCACCCAACGAGGTGGCTTTCACGCTACCCTACGCGTCAAGAAGGTACAGACACGGTGTTATCTCTTTGACTATTCAATTTACGTGTTTCTAGCTTCGACGCCCTTGGTTTCTGGTCTGCTGACGCGTATTCCGATGGCATTAATGGGGGAACGGACGCGACAAACCCGTTGGTGCCGCGGCGCGCTTTTTTGTTACCAAACTGATGCGTCTCATTTAGCTATCAGGATCACGCATTCAACGGGATCGGCTTCCCGTATCCGCCTCAGGTGGAGGGTGACACATCCGAGGATGTCTTGGATCATCGCGTTGCTTGTGGAGCCGTAGGTGGGGAGCACGATGGTATGGGTTTTTGGTGCGCTTCCCTTCTTCCATATTCACATTTCTCTTCTCATATCCTCCCTTCAGCACAAAAGCTGGGTCTATTTCACCTGACCCAAATTCGTGTGCTTCTGCGCATGGTTCTGCTCTCAATGAGTAATGCATTTCCCTTTCGCTCCGCTGCGGTCCACTTACAGAAATGACAGGGTTTATCCTCTCTCGTGTATTCGAGGAGGGGAGGATTTTGGACTCCATTGGCAGGGGAACAGCGCGTATGGTTTTGATATGAGTCTTCTAAGTTGTATGACACACGCAGGTCTGGATCATCAAGAGTTTATAGGCCACGGTGGACTGAAAACGAAGTCAGTTTCATCGTTCTTTACTTTGTGTCGTGGTATTGAGTCATCTACAGCAACGCGTATCTCGAACCACCGCGGATAGTACCGCAATGTAGTAGCCAAGTCTACATTCCGCTCCCAGAATGTGAGGATATGCGAGACTCATTTTCAAACCACCTCGCTGGAGAAAGTCGCCCTTACGTCGAGTACATGTCTTCTGTTTTCTGTCAACCTTTTGCTAAATACCAAGAGCAGAGACACGGTCGTGACGCCGCTTCTGAACTCTTCTACGTTCAATGGATCTTCCTTCACTAAGATGGACGTAGATTCACTCGTTTCCCGGCCTTCCACGGAAAACTCGACTTCTGCCTCAGTTTTTCCCACCAAAGAGGCATTCCATGATTGTCCACCTCCTACCACATCCGTCTATAGGCCATTCTTGGATGACTACGGAGTAGCATTATCCTCGAAGACGATTTTCAATCAGGCCTTTGAGCAGGACCAAGCTTCGGAGGTTGCAGCCATCACTGATGCAAAATTCATTTGCTTTGGACGCATCGGGCGGTACATTTACATTGTCAGTGGTTTGGTAATAATCTGACAAGTTCCCTGCAGTAGTACTGTCTCTAAGTGTGAATCAAAGAAAACGACGTACGTGTTTTGTCACACAGAAATCTTGTACCACACTCACGTATTGTTTCAGACGCAAGCCGTATCAAAAATCTACCTCTGGTCCAAAAACGTCTAAGCGGCAAATGTGCGTGACCTTTCACTTACTTTTAGTCCCTTGTTTACAGATACCGTGAAGGCAACCACCGCCCTCAGAGAGTCATCGTTTGTGAGCCTACTCTTTCGCTCCCGAAAAAGTTTCAACTGATGACCTCGCGATACAGCGCCGATGGAAGACACAAATATGAACGGCTGACCGACTTCGAAACAGAACAACTTCGGAAAGTATACAATGTGACTGCAGAGGAAGTCCCAAGCGTTTTCTATGGCCTTCGGCGCCAGCATACATCGGACATACTCTACACCTGCCCTATGGATGGAGGACAGTTTCTTCTGGCTCAATTCGAAGCCCACTGCCTAGAACAGCATAGCACAATATCCTGCGGTTCTGATTGCCCGAACCGGGGGGATAAGGCATCGAAAGACCACCCCAATCACTGCCCGCGGTATGTTACTTGCACCGCTCACTCCTACCCATCTGTCGTTTTAGTTACGGACTCGGAGGTCATGAAGCACTTTGAAGATGTGCATCTACTTCCTCATGGATTGCAGTGTGCGCATTGTACGAGTGTATATGAAGATGTTCGAATGTTGTTCAAGCACATGTCGGAGGGGCCAGGATGCAAAAATATGGCGAAATGGAAACGCCGTCAATAATTCTATCGAGACTTTGGTTTTCACTTATGTGACATACGTATACCTCATTGTATCAATTAGTACGTGGTCGCTGGATTGATTTTACACAGGCATAATTAGAATATGTGTCAGTAAGTGGAACACAGCAAGAATGCTGGACTCGTCGTTATTTCGTTTCATTCCTGTAAAGGTAAGAGCTTTTGAATTCGGCTATTTTCTCCAGCGGTACCTTTGTCTGTAGACATCGAGAGGTCCACACCCGCTTCCGTAGATCCCGAAGAATGGCCGATTCGGACCGGTCAGCCGAACAAACTTTTTTCTCTCCAACCACTATCAACTGGCAAGTTAGCGCTTGCATGTCGTTTACTTCAGCTGTTGATATTTTTTCTGCCGATTTCGTTGCCTTTCCAAGAAATGAAGCTGAAATGGCAAGGACGACGGCCAACTAGGCTACGCAACTTGCTCGTGTGCATCCTGTCTTGCTCACTGGATTATTCACATTGAGTCATCCATCCAGGTATTAGGGCAAATAAATTTACGATAAGGGCACATCTATGTTGAGCTTATCCCTCGATACCTCTTCTTGGAGAGATCTGAGCATGTCTGGAGGTCGATGTACGTTTGTTTGCTTTACCGCTTGCAGCGGTATGTTTGCATCTCAATAGAACGCTTTAGACTACCTCCTCGCGTTTGGTGCACTGAATGACCAGACCAAAGGCTCCCACTCAGTCTGCAATGACTTACCCCCTATTTGGTGAGATACATTTATCTACATTAGTCTTGGTCCAGGGCCCATGCGAATTGATAGGCCAGGTGGATCAACAAACGACTTTGCTTCAAATAAGGTGTTCATTATGATGTGTTATTCCCTGATATTATCTGTGTCAGTCCAACTACTTATCACGTCTTTTGATAGCTAATCTTCTCGCCCCGGCCACTGGCATTCGCAGACTGGGAGACAGGTCGTTCTCTTTTGAATCAAATTGACGGACAAGGTTATCATCTACCATGTGAGTCATACCATACTCCGTTGCATCTGTAACGACTAGGCATGTAACCGAACTGGACGAAACCTGTTCTGCAATGTATGGGAACTAGGTCCTCTTATGTGAGAAACGATAGCAATCGGGATGCATTCTTCAGTGTGTCTCGTTCACTGCTTGCATAAATTGTGTTAAAATAATTTTTGCGACAGGGAGAGTAAATGGCGCCGTGCACATACTTAAATATGAATTCGTCGAACGTCGACGATTCCTGCGAGGTCATTCGGACGTAATTCAAGCATCCCATTGACGAGGCAGGCTCTCTTCGAGATCTCAAGCTCGAGCTCGACTTGAGAATTCTCATGAATCGTCAGCGTCCCTAGCCGACACATACTACTTTCGAAGTTTGTGCCAAGGAGCAAGGACTCTAAATCAACGAGACATCTGTTTTATACGGCGTCAACATATTCAGTCGGTAATGAAGAGGTTAGTTGGCATACGAAAGATCATCATTGTCAAACTGACGATGCTCAAAGTGTTATATGTCTCCAAGCGGCATCCTCGTTGTATAAAGCCATACACAGCACACGTTCTCAATCTTTCGTGGGGATCCAACGGACACATCACAGTCAGTAGACACATGGAACTCAGATCTTGCGCCAAGATCCTGGAATGGTGTTTGACGGTCTGCCAAGTCTGCTCTTCTGCTTGTCTTAACTCCGCTCATTCAGTCTCCGAGAGTATTGGAGAACGGTACCGAACTTTAATCAAAGGCTCTAAGACTAAGTAACTCATAGCCCCGCATTCTGTTTTTTTGGAAGGGTCACTGGGCTGGCTTCTGTCGTATTCACTGGTGCGTGCGTTTTCGAGCTGGCTACACGTCTCTGAGCCATGACTTTTGTAGCAGACGCGTATTCATCCTGGTGAATCGTCGACATTTGCAAAGTCACGTTCATGCGCGTGTAATTTGCTATGGATTTTCTGCAACTCCCATGTACTTGCGTAGGTCAAGTGGTGGCGTATGGCCGAATGCAGCGTTCCTTCGTTAAAATCAGCTTCTTTCATTACATGTGGGTGCGTTCGAGCTGACACAAGGCTCCCGGTCACTGATTGAATTCGCTGTCAAATTCGGAAGCGTCATATTCACCGCACCTAAATGAATTGAATACTTCTAAACTGGTGGAGGTACATTCAATGCGTAAACCTCGGGTGGCGCTTCACAGGTATCATTTGTCAAGCATTTTGGCACCTGAATATATTCTAACGTTGCGTCGGTTAGCTTAAATCAAAGTCTGCTTCCATTATTCCTCTCTGATAAAAATTAATCTCCTGCGGTTTTCGATTCATCGAGATATTGTTTGATAGGTTGTATATTGACAACTCCGCAATTCAATTTCTTCAACTTACGTGTCCCACATATAAAAACCGCACGTTCCTTCACCTCTCTGTATCGTTCAACGATTCAACGCTCCTTCCAAATGGTTAAGATTATCACCAAGTTCTCCGCTCTCGCTCTGGCTTTCATAGTCCCCATGGTCTCCGCCGTTGATATCCAACTGTGCGATGACGCGTACTACGTCAACTGTGATTGGAAGTACAACGTCCCCATCGGCAAGTGTCTCAATAGCATGGCCAGTGATGGCTGGGCTGGGTTCAACGACAACGTCGTGAGCTCGTGAGTGTCTTCCTGGGATACATTATCCTTTGTTTCGCATTAAACTTGGGCGCAGTTACAACCAAACAAACACCGGAGGCTGCGGTGTATGCTACTATTTCGCCGACGACCATTGCTTCGAGCCGCTGTTCAATACCAGTGACGCCACCCTGGACTGGTTTGCTGAATACAATGATCAGCTCTCGTCGATCTTCTGCTCTCAGACCGCTTGATTGATGGGGTGGGTCTCTATTCCATGCTAATCTAATTTCAAAGACTCATGCTTGGATATAGGGGGGCACCGCAGAGTCGGAAGGTCTTTTCTTAAACGTCTACGAGATGTTGATGAAGAGTGGCCAAAACTAAACCCATTAGTTTTCTAGTGGTATATATTCCAATACGATGAGGTTGTAGTACATCTAATCATTGATCAGTTTATCCCCTTCACATTGTGATGTCGACGATTGAATTATTCAAAGGTCGAACGACTTAGTAGCTTTCGAAGGTATAATGAACAAAGGTCAGTTTGTTCGTACTTAGCCGGAATAAGTCCTACCAACTGAGAGTGTCATAAAAGGCTTTCAATAGGACAAATTCGATGAAGCTAACCGCGAATATTGCATCTAAACAACCGAAGGAAAACTAGATAAGAAAATTTGCCATTGTGCTTTCGGCACCGAAATAATGCCGGATGATCACTGCCCTTCACCGTCATCCCTTGCTACGAAATGCTTGATGGCCCAGTGGTCATCGCTTGTTTAATTGCTGACCTTGCCTGTGAGTGACCTGTTCGTCGACCTTCTCCTTCAGCTCGCTCTGCCCCTGTGTCTTGTTCTTTCGAAACGTATCATGTTCTTCTTACTCTCAAGGTATAACTGCTCGCTGTTGGCTTTACCTTTCTGTTGTGAGATGGAAATGTTTTGAAAAGACCTTGATTATATCTGGTTAACGTGCGTTATCTCTATGCCACATCTTTGCCCGTCCTCGTGAAGGGACTTTTCTTGTTGCATTATTCGCCGTAATTTACGGTGGTATTATTTGGCGTGGTTTTTCCCCCTGAGCCAGTGGTTGTCTTGTCCAACATACCAGCCGAGGTCCCTGCACCCAATTCATCGGACGGCCTGGACTTTGTGTCCATGGATGACCTTGTTCATTAATTGAGGCTTGATCCGTGCCATAGCGGCCTTTTAGGTTGTCTTACTTCTGTTATATGACTCAACCAACGCAGTGTTCATGGCTTACCATTCTGGTACAACAAAGACTAGAGCACATGGTCCGTATTCTCATGTCTTGATTATTGATTTATATTATTGTTATTGACTTTTCGACCGCGGCAGTATAAATACATCGGTACACAGGTGGGGACTTCCATGTACCCCACGATGTCATTAGAGGTAGGAACATCCTTACCCCGTCGATTGGCCTATCTCACCCTTACCACAGAGAGTCACTATTCCTTCTTTTCTCACGCTTGAGCACAGTCTGGTACGCGCTTCGGCCACTACAATATCGGAACTCTGTATTCTAACATAACAACGTAACTGTAGATTTCACAGCGCAACGCGGAATACGACTCCCCTCCCCCAATCGTACGTCGGATAGATGCTCAGAGCTGTTACCTACAGAGTTAAACCTATCTCTTCAGATAAGCGTCAATTATAATGGCCATCAAATTATACAAGGTCCCCTAGACCCCCAACAATTTGGCTGGCTAATCAAAGTCCGGGGCATTGTGTACCACAATTGCGTGAGTTGGTGGTCTTTGTGGAGGACTGCATCTCACGAAAAGTACTTAGCTTCCGAAACATGGTTACGCCATCAAGAAGCCGCCAGCAACATGGCCACCACCTAGCACGGCGGAAGTGTGTCGCTCTAGCTGTGGTAAGAGCCCTGAAGAGTCCTGTGACATTTTGCAACAAGGGACCTACCCACGCACGGGCCAGGAGAATTTCGCGTTTGCGTGATGCGTTTTTGCGTTTGTTTGCGTTTGGTGCGTTGGGGTAGTATGCGTTTGGTGCGTTTAGGTGCGTTTAGGTGCGTACCATATCGGACTGTTATTGGTATTAACCACTCACAGGGGTGTCTCTGGCCGGCCAGAATCATGTATCTGTATTGTAGCTTGCTTTATATGTGAAATCTATGCTTGTTGCGCTCAGTTGTCCCTTCGGGAATGCTCTGAACATCGTGCTGTCGGAGAGAATAAATGTTTAAGGAGGAACGCATCTCGCATATCAACAGAACTTTGAACGCAGATCTCGCAAGTCGGAACGCATGCGTTGTAAAATAAACGCGTGCGTTGTTGGATATAACACATGCGTTAGGACAAAAAACGCATGCGTTCAAAATGAAACGCAACCACGCATGCGATTGTGACACATTGTGACTGGTGCGTTAGCGTGCGTTCAACCTAAGTTCAACACCACATAGTGTCCCTCAGTACTTCTGGCTTAGCGAAGAACAGCCGTTACTTTTTCATACTGTCAAGATATCTAAAATCGTTTTTTTAGACAGGAAAATCTTCCGTGTTCCTGAATTTTAGTATTAATACTACTTAATGATGATGAACTCAGAGTCAAGAATCCAACTTCGACTCAGACATGGATACTGCAGTCTCCCACTAACTAGGGTTGAGACTATTCAGAGACTCATATTCAGTGTGGGCTTTCAATCCTGTGCATAAGAATATATACCAATTGCACATAATCGTTGGACTGTAGGATCTAAGTTTTATTTTTCCAAGCGTGCTTGGTCAGTGCTTGCCCACATTTTGCGCTACCATCCTGTAGTAGATTCTCAGCAGTGTCAGGCTCTGATGTTGCCTTACGTTTCCTGGATAGCATCCGAGTCTTAGGTAGAGGTCCACGCACCGTCTTGTTCACATTCAAGTTGATTTCTTCTTCTCTTGCTTGAAATCATCCCTGCCATTCATCTTCATCAAAATCTAGCCCCGACTTTTCAAAGTTAACAAATGTAAGGCTGTGGAGATGCCCAAAAACCACAACAGCAAGAACAAGAAAAATTCCAAGACAACGCACGACTGTCACGCACGCACACGCATCAAACGCATCAACGCATTTTTTCCAACACATGCACAATAACGCACACCCACACGCATTAACGCCAACGCACGTGAATTGAACGCAAACGCAACGAACGCACGAACGCATCACGCAAACGCGAAATTCACCGTGCCCCCCACGCACGATCCATGTCAACCTGTCAATGTCACGAGGGAGTTCTTACCGTGTTTATCTTCATCGACCAAACACCTCCACCGTGAACGTACTGTGAGATGTGCGAGCTTCTCATGGCAGACAGTTAGTCGCGTCGGTTCTCGTAGTGATCTACTATTTACATGTTGACTTATTTCCGAGGGGATTTCGTAGTATATAAGCTAGAATATTTTGTAGTCAGTCCCCATGTCGCGTTTGCCCCAGATGTAATCCCAATTTGCCACTCACTTCGTTTGAGAACGGCCCCGCGATTCTAACACGTACTTTCAGTGTCCTCAAGTCTATTCCATTTATTTCTGGGGATTCAAAGGACGCAGCACTTGGCCTCCCTGGTGTTAGCGTCTCTCGTCTGCTTAATAAAGAACCCAATGTCCTGTTCAATGCCAACATGACAATTGCAAGTCTTTCGTCTACCAGTATGTCATGTCCTCCTGATATACTCACCGTTGAAGTCAGGGTGAGCACTCCGTGATTTAGACTCCTAGAGACGGGCATAACTTACATATAGGTTGTAGGATGCAAGACGACGGCAAACAGTTTTGTCCGCTTTGAATGCAATCATGCAATCGCAACCCACTGAGGCATGGCGTATAGTCTTGCACACGACCTTCAAAATATAATTTGGGGGGTATGAGTCATCTCTTTACTCGACTTTCTATCCAATTAACTGATACAATAGGGCTCCGATCGAAAGGCATACACCGAGAATCATCTGAGATTGATTTCCCTTTACACGGTGGATCCTACAGGTGGATGTTGGAATGTCGCATACGCAATTTTGGATACTTGATGCTCCAAACAATGTACTTGAACCCTTCCATAATGTAATTTTACTGTAATATACCTTATAGTAGATCTACGTGGACGCGGTGAGACCTGATCTTGAAAACATATAAATGAGGATCCATGTTAAGACCGGAAGAAAGGATTTGCCTTTAGCTAAGGTAATGGGATCAAGCTCCGGAAGCTCTGCCTTTGTCGTGATCTCAAGGATATGCACCAGTTCACGAGGTTAATACATGCAAGATAAAGGTTCTTTAGAACTGCGAAAGAAAATTCTCTCGATCGTCGGATGGGATTCCAAAACAAGTAAATGAGACGTTTGCCCTCTGCATCATCAATTCATCAAACGGGCCAGATGTAGCAACACGATCAATTGAGTGTAACCTTATGCCAAAGATAGCGAAGGATATACGCTCAAAAAGAAGAAAGCCGTTTGGAAACTATGGTGCCTAGTCGTCTCAAAGCCGGTGTTTGTCCTCAGTTAATTTCCCTGGATCCTGAGATCAATTTGCCTATGCCGGAAAGGGGTTCGACGCAACGCACCGTCCAGCAGGCTCACGGAAATGACTGGTTCACTTTCGAGACGATACACAGATTCCGACTCGGAGGGAAATGCTAACAACTGACGACATGAAGTGAAGTCGGGTATCCATATGTTTGAGGTAGGATGCTCCAGATCAGATGATTGTGTTTCCGCTACTCGAGAAAAGGATGCCATGCCTCTGAATATATATCTTTGACAAGTACGTGTACAGCGTCTCCTGGTCAGGCGACTAGGATGAGAATGTAAGTAAGTACAGATGTATGAGGATATCTACATGACGCGGCCACTTCATTAAACAATCGGTCGAAAGCATTGGATCCAGGTAACGTGTTGCTAGGAAATCGAGTAGTAGAGGTTCGTTTATGCTCGGTGTCACGACTCTGCTCTTGCACGCAAGCTAACTCATTGAGCCACTTAGTTAAAAGGGATATTTGAATTGCATAAAGGTCCAACGTTGATCTATCAACCAATCACAAACGCCAGACCCAATGAATCTGGTGCATCCTAAGATCAATATTCAGCCTATAAAGATGACGAAAATAGACTTGACATTGACCTCGGAGATTAGGCACCCTGAGAGCAGAAGATTGACGAGAGCTTGTCGTTATTAGCACCGAGAAAGCTCTGTTCATAGTCGCCATTGTTGAACATTTGGCCGTGACAATCTCCATTGGCAAAATAGTAGCATTTGCCGCAGGAACCAGAGTTTACCTGCCGGTATCTGTGACCAAAACTCAGAATGCAATGTAACATCCAACGAAAACGGCACTTACGAGCTCACAGCGTCGTTGTGGAAGCCATTCCAACCAGCGCTAGCTTCAGTGTTGAGGCACTCGCCCGTAGGGACGTTGTACTTCCAAGCACAATTATTGAAGTAGGCGTCATCGCAAAGGAGGATGTCGATGGCTGATGCAAACGGTGCCATGACGGCG